>PVKH010004642.1:0-23038 GCA_004027955.1 Chaetophractus vellerosus | reverse complement strand
AGGAGAGAGAGGCTTGGATGAGAATATAGAGGATAAGAATAGCAGAGAGAATAACTGAAAGAGTAAAAAGACAGATGAGAATAAGATATGACATATGAAAAACAAAGAATAAAATGGTGGAAATAAATAATGCATTTACAGTAACATCATTGAATGTGAATGGATTAAACTCCCAATCAAAAGACATAGGCTGACAGATGGATTAAAAAAAATCATGAGCCATCCATATGCTGTCTACAAGAGACTCATTTTAGGCCCAGGGATACAAACTGGCTGAAAGTGGAAGGTCGGAAGACACTCCATGCACATAGTAACCAAAAAGAGCAGCAGTAGCTATATGAATATCAGACCAAACAGACTTTAAATGCAAAAAAGTTTAAAGAGATACAGAAGGCCATTGTATACTAATAAAAGGTATAATCCACCAGTAAGAAATAACAGTCATAAATATCTATGTACCTAACCAGAGTGCCCCAAAATATATGAGGCAAGCTCTGGCAAAACTGAAGGAAGAAATAGACATCTCTACAATAGTAGTTGGAGACTTCAACATACTACTCACATCATTAGATAGAACAACTAGACAGAAAATCAACAAGGAAACAGAGAACTGACACAATATGATAAATGAGCTAGAACTAACTGCATATACAGAACGTTACACCCCAACACAGTAGATAATACATTCTTCTCAAGTGCCCATGGATATTTCTCCAGGATAGACCACATGTTAGGTCACGTGGCAACCCTCAATCACTATAAAAAGATTGAAATTATGCAAAGCACTTTCTCATATCATTATGTAGTGAAGCTGGAAATCAACAATAGGTGGGAAAGGGGTAAATTTGCAAATGTATGGAGGCTGAACAATACACTCCTAAATAATCAGTGGGTCAAAGAAGAAATTACAAGTGAAATTAGTAGATATATTGAGATGAATGAAAATGAGAACACAACTTACCAAAACTTGTGAGATACAATGAAGGCAGTCTTGAGAGGAAAATTTATAGCCCTAAACACCTATATTAAAAAAGAAGAAAGAGCCAAAATCAAAGATCTAACTGAACAGCTGGAGAAAATAGAAAAAGAACAGCAAACCATTCCCAAAGCCAGCAGAAGGAAAGAAATAATGAAGACTAGAGCAGAAATAAATGAAATTGAGAACAATAACAACAACAACAACAACACAATAGAGAAAATCAACAAAACCAAAAGCTGGGAGTTCCGGGAAGATGATGCCTCTCCCCAGATCTTTCACAAAAAGACGGCTAAGAAGGGGCAAAATCCTATCCGAATGAGCTGTTTTAGGATTCCACAGAGCAGAAGGCTTCAGGGCATTGATCTGGAGAGAACTGGACAAAGAGACAGCAATTGCAAAGGAAAACCATGAGTTGCTCACACCTGTGGCTGGAAATGGTGGGCAGCTAAGCCCTACCCTGAAGGTAGATAGCCTCCATGGATCCCCTGATTCTCCCCAGCCAGCGAGTGGGAAGGAGCTTTCTCTGGGAGGAGGAGGGTTCTGGTGAAGGGTGGTAAGTGGGTTACTTTTCATGGGTTTGGACACCTGAGCCCCCTTTGAAACTTGGGGAGGATACCAGCCAGCACTGAGGTGTCCCCAGGGAGAGGGGAGAGAAGAATATGCTCAGGCAGCCTGTCACACCGAGCCACCCTGGGAGAGAGGAACTTGGAAAGGAGGGGGCAGAGACAGGCAGCTAACTAGTCTGGCAGCTGAAAACGATTAAAATTCCAACTCCCCTAAGGGAAACAGGCAGTAGGAAGAGCTCAATAATCTTTCAAAAGCCTATTTAGGGTTCCCTGGGAGGAAGAGGGGTCTGGAAGAGGGTCCAGAGTGGTTTCTTTGTGATGAGTTTAGTCAGCTGGGCCCCCTGTAAATCTCAGAAGGGACCCCAACCGGACCAGGAGAGGGGAGGGGGAATCTGCCCAGACAGGCTGTCATACCCAGCCACCCTGGGAGAGAAAGCAATTAGAATAGAGAGGGGGCAGGGACAGACAGACATCTAATCAGCAGGACCCTGGCAAACTGCTAAGGTTCTAACCTGCTTGAGGGAAAGTGGGCAAATAGCCTTCTGAAAGGCTAACTTACTTTAGGAGAAAGTTTAGCTCAGTGGGGGAATTTCCCTGTCGAATATACGATACCCCAGTTTGATTCCCAGCTCTTCATAGAGAAGTGATCCACTGGGGTATCAGACATCCAACTGATACTTTATTACAGGGAACATATCGACATTCCTTTTGTATTAGCTTTTCTTGGATCTCTTATTTTTTTAAACAAAAGATTCCCTTTTTAAAATTTAAAATTTAACTTAGTTTACTTGCTAAAACCTGGTTCAAAACCTGCAGAGGGCAGGCTGCAGGGTAATTGATGGACACCAGCAGCCTCAGAAGCTCCTTAGGGGCCCTAGAGGGAAGGCTGTGTTTCCTTGGGGTTTTGTTCGTTCGTTTGTTTTTAGTTCTTTTGTTTTTTCCTTCTCATTCTTTCTCCTTTAAAAAAAAAAAAAATTACGTGCTGCTGTCTTGTTTCTTGTTTGTTGTGTTTCCCCTTCCTTTGTTTCCCCCCTTTTTAGGTTTACCAATTTTGTCTACCTACACTATTTCTTTTCTTTCCTTCGTCTTTCTATCTTCTGTTTTCTGTTGTTCTTTCATTCCACCTCTTTTTGTTTGGTCTTCAATTTTTCTTGTTTTTATTTTCCTCTCCATTTTTCTCTGATTTCTTTCTTTCTTTTTTTACTTTTTTATTCTCTTTCTCTTTTCTTTTCTCTTTCCCTCTCTTCTCATCATGCCGGCCTTTTAATTCATTTTACATATTTTCTCTATCCTGGTTTCTCATTTCATTGTTTCTGTTCCACTTTTTTATTCTTATTCCTTTGCACTTCTTACTCGACTTAATATTCATTTTCCTAGGTCTTATATGGTTCCTCTTCTACCTTTTACTATTATTATTACTATTATCCTTTTTCTCTTCTTACCTCTTTCCTTTCCCTGGTCCTAATTTTTTTTCAAGGGAACATAGACAACAGCAAGGAAATAGAATAAGAAGAATGAAGTGTCATAGTGAAAACTTACCACACAAACAAAAGCAACAACAAAATAAAACCATAGAGTAGAAAAAGAAGCTAATTAACTGAATAAACCCATCAAGATAAACTGATGCCTAGACACCAACAAAAAATTACCCTCTCTCATTTTTTATTTATTTGCATCTTCTCTCTTCTTTTTTTTTTTAGTCTAGCTAAGGGTTTGTCAATTTTATTTATCTTCTCAAAGAACCAGCTTTTTATTTTATTAATTTTTTTTAGTGTTTTCTTATTCTCAATTTTACGTAGTTCTGCTTTAATCTCTGTTATTTCCTTCTTTTTGCTTGCTTTGGGATTAGTTTGTTGTTCTTTTTCTAGTTCCTCCTTGTGTGCAATTACATCTTTGATTTTAGCACTTTCTTCTTTTTAATTATCGGCATTTATGGCTATAAATTTCCCTCTCAGCACTACTTTAGCGGCATCCTATAGGTTTTGATATGTTGTGTTGTTATTTTCATTTGTTTCAAGGTAGTTACTGATTTCTTTTGCAATTTCCCCCTTGACCCACTGATTATTTAAAAGTGTGTTGTTTAACTTCCACATATTTGTTCCTATTCTGGTTCTCTGCTGCTTATTAATTTTCAACTACATTGTGTTGTGGTCGGAGAAATTACTTTCTATAATTTCAACCTTTCTAAATTAATTGAGGCTTGTTCTGTGAGTAAGCATGTGGTCTATCCTGGAGAATTACCCATGTGCATTTGGGAAGAATGTATATCCTGCTGTATTTGGGTGTAATGTTCTGTATATGTCTATTAGGTCTGCTTCTTCTAATGTATTATTCAAGGTCTCTGTTTCTTGATTAAGCCTAAGTTGAGATGTTTTGTCTAATGGTGATAATTGTGTATTAAATTCCCCCATTATAACTGTAGAGGTATCTATTTCTCCCCTTAGTTTTGCCATTGTTTGTCTCATGTATTTTGAGGCACCCTGGTTAGGTGCATAAATATTTATGGTTGTTATTTCTTCTTGATAGAGTGCCCCTTTTATTAATATAAAGTGCCCTTCTTTGTCTCTTGCAATAATTTTGCATTTAAAGCCTATTTTGTCCAATATTAGTGTAGCTACTCTTGCCTTTTTTGATTACTGTTTATGTGTAAAACTGTTTTCCAACCTTTCGCTTGCAACCTCCTTGCAACCCTGGATCTAAGGGGAATTTCTTGTAGACAGCATATAGATAGTTCTGATTTTCTTATCTTTTCTGCCAACTGTGTCTTTTGGTTGGCAAATTTAATCCACTAAAATTCAGTAGCCAAGGCAGTACTTACATTAGCCATTTTTTCTTTAGGTTTGTATGTCATGTTTTGTTTTTATTTCTCTTTCTGTCCTGTTAGTTACTCTTACTAATAATCTTCCTTTCTAAACTCTCCTCCAACTCTCTCTTTCCTCTTTTTTCCCCTTTCAACATACAGCTCTCCCTTTAGTATGTCTTGAAGGTCAGGACTCTTGTTGACAAACTCTCTCAATTTCTGTTTATCTGTGAATATTTTGAACTCTCCCTCATTTTTGAATGCCAGCTTTGCTGGATACAGAATTCTTGGCTGGCAATTGTTTTCCTTTAGCACATTAACTATTTCATACCTCTACCTTCTCACCTCCATGGATTCAGATGAAAAATCAGCCCTTAAACTTATCAAGCTTCCCTTATATGTGACAGATCTTTTTTCTCTTGCTGTTTTCAGAATTCTCTTTGTCTTGCGCATTTGAGAATCTGATAAGTATGTGTCTCAGGGTAGACCCAATAGGATTTACACTATTTGGAGTGTGCTGCACTTCCTGGACATGTACATCCATGTCCCTCATAAGAGTTGGGAAATTTTGGGCTATTATTTCCTCCAACATGCCTTCTGCCTCCTTTCACTTCTCTTCTCCCTCTGGGATGTCTATAATGTGTATGTTTGTGTGTTTCATGTTGTCATTCAATTCCCTGAGTCCCTGCTTCATTTTTTTTTCTATTTTTAATATCTATCTGTTCTACTATCTGTGAGATTTCAGATGTTCTATCAACAACATCACTAATTCTTTCCTCTGCTTGTTCAAATCTGCTGTCAGGTGCTTCCAGTGTATTTTTAATTTCTTGCATTGTGCCTTTCATCACCATCAGATTAGTTCTCTTTTTATGTATGTTTGTGATTTCTTCTGTATGTGTCCCCACTGCCTTCTTAATATCCTATATCTCTCCTTTCACTTCATTAAGTGATTCATGATATTTGTTTAGACATACTTGATTAGTTGTTACACATTCTGTGTCTCCTCCTGCTTTTTAGTTTGCTCATTAGACTGGGTCATGTCTTCCTGTTTATTAGTATGGCTTTTAAATTTTTGCTGGTGTCTAGGTATTTGTTTATTTTTGGGGCTTATTCAGTTGGTCAGCTTCTCTTTCTACTGTAGAGTTTTATTTCATTTTGTTTTGTGTTAAGGGTCCTCTTTGACACTTGGTTCCACTTATTCTGTATCCTTGTAGTTGTTTGTGTTCCCTCCTGCAATTTCTGGAAGAGGAATGCAGACTGCCATTCCCTATCCCACCATCTTGGATCTCTCATTGTGGTTTTGATTTGCATTTCCCTGATGGCTATTGATGTTGAGCATCTTTTCATATGCTTTCTGGTCATTTGTATCTCTTCTTTGGAAAGATGTCTATTTAAGTCTTTTGCCCTTTTTAATTGGATTGTTTGTATTTTTGCTAAGTTAAATGGTTTCTTTAAATATTCTGGATATTAAACCTTTATCAGATATGTGGCTTCCAAATTTTCTCCTGTTGTGTAGGTTGTCTTTTTACTTTCATGATAAAGTCTTTTAAGGCATAAAAGTTTTTTTTTTTCCAGATGAGGTCCATTTGCCTATTTTTTTTGTTGTTGCTTGTGCTTTGGGTGTAAAGTCTAAGGAACCATTGCTAACAGAAGGTCCTGAAGATGCCTCTCATATTTTCTTCTAGTAGTTTGACAGCTTTATCTTCTATATTTAGTTCTTTGATCCATTTTGAATTGATTTTGGTATATGGTGTGAAGTAGGGTTCCTCCTTCTTGTTTTAGTTTTGCAAATGGAGATCCAGTTTTCCTAGCACCATTTGTTGAATAGACTATTCTTTCCCAATTGAGTGGTCTTTGCCACCTTGTCAAAAATCATCTGGACATAAATGTGAGGGTTAATTTCTGAGTTTTCAATTCAATTCCATTGGTTTATATGTCTGTCCTTGTGCCAATACCATGCTATGTTGATTACTGTGGCTTTGTAATAAGTTTAAGATTGGGAAATGTGAGTCCTCCAACGTCATTCTTCTTTTTCAAGATGGCTTTAGCTATTTGTGCTCCTTATCCTTCAATATACATTTGCTTATTGGCTTTTCCATTTCTGCAAAGAAGGTTGTTGGAGTTTTGATGGGAATTGCATTGAATTTATAATTGCTTTGGGTAGGATTGACATCTTAATGATATTTAGTCTTCCAATCCATTAACACAGAATGTTTTTCCATTTATCTTGGTCTATTTGATTTCTTTTAGCCATGTTTTGTAGTTTTCCATATATAAATCCTGTACATACTTGGTTAAATTTATTCCTATATATTTAACTCTTTTAGTTTCTACTGTAAATGGATTTTTTCTTGATTTCCTATTCAGATTGTCCATTACTCTTGTATAGAAACATTAGTGAAATTTGCATGTTATTCTTGTATCCCACCATGTGGCTAATTTGTTTATTAGCTCTCACAATTTTGTTGTGTTTTTTTCAGGCTTTTAAAAAATATATAGTAACATATCATCTACAATAGGGAAAGTTTTACTTCCTCTCCAAATTGCATGATTTTTATTCCTTTTCCTTGCCTTGTTGCTCTGGCAAGAACTTCCAGTTCAATGTTGAATAACAGTGGTGACAGTAGGCATCCTTGTCTTCTTCCTGATCCCAGTGGGAAAGCTTTCAGACTTTCACCTTTAAGTAGGATGCTAGCTGTGGGTTTTTCATATATACCCTTTATTATGTTGAGGAAGTTTCCTTCTATTGTTAGTGTTTTAAGTGTCTTCTAACAAGAGGAGGTGTTGGATTTTATCAAATGCTGTTTCTGCAACAATTGAGATGTTCATGTGTTTTTTTTTCCTTCAGTCTGTTAATGTGGTGTATTGCATTAATTACTTTTCTTATGCTGATTCAGCTTTGCATACTTGGGATAAATCCAACTTGATCATGGTATATAATTCTTTTAATATAATGTTGGATTTGGTTTGCTAGTATTGTGTTGAGGATTTTTGCATCTATATCCATATATATATATATATATATTTTTT
Organism: Chaetophractus vellerosus; assembly: GCA_004027955.1. NCBI lineage: Eukaryota > Metazoa > Chordata > Mammalia > Cingulata > Chlamyphoridae > Chaetophractus > Chaetophractus vellerosus. The sequence goes on along the minus strand of PVKH010004642.1, from coordinate 15,663 downwards.
TTTTTTTCTGATATCTATCTGGCTTTGTTTGAGGGTGACATTGGGCTTATAGTATGAATTAAAGAGTGTTCCCTCCTCTTCAATTTTTGGAAGAGTTTGAGCAGAAATGGAAGTAATTATTCATGGAATGTTTGGTGGAATTCCTCTGTGAAGCTATCTGGTCCTGAGCTTTTCTCTGTTGGGATGTTATTGGTTGCTGTTTCAATCTCTTTACTAGTAATTGATCTATTGTGTTTTTCTATTTCTTCTTGATTCAATGTAGGTAGCTTGTGTGTTTCTAAGAATTTGTCCATTTCATTTAGGTTATCTAATATATTGGTACACAGTTGTTCATAGTATTCTCTTATACTCCTTTTTATTTCAATGGGGTCAGGAGTATTGCCCCCCCCCCCTTCATTCCTGATTTTAGCTATTTGTATGCTCTTTTTTTCTTTGTCAGTCCACATAAAAGTTTGTCAATTTTACTGTTATTTTCAAAGAACCAACTTTTGGTTTTGTTGATTCTCTCTTGTTTTGTTTGTTTGTTTGTTTTCTATTCATTTATCTTGACTCTTATCTTTATATTTCCTTCCTTCTGTTTGCTTTGGGTTTAACTTGATGTTTTTTTTTCCTAGTTATTTCAGTTTTGAGATTAGTTCTCTGATTTGAAGTCTTTCTTCTTTTTAAACATAAGCATTTAGACCTATAAATCTCTCCTTCAGCAGTGCCTTCATGCATCTCATAAGTTTTGATATGCTGTATTTTCATTTTCATTCACCTCAAGCTATTTCCTAATTTTGCTTCTAATTCTCTATTTAGCCCATTGGTTGTTTAACCGTATGTTATTTAATTTCTGCATATTGTGGATTTTCTATTTCTCCCATTGTTATTGACTTCTAACTTCATTCTGTTGTGGTAGGAGTATATACACTGTATGATTTCAATATTTTTCAATGTATTGAGACTTGTTTTGTGACCTAATCCCGGAGAATGATCCATGTGCATTCAAGGAGAATGTGTATTCTGTTTTTGTTGGGTGCAATGTTCTATTAATGTCTGTTAGTTCTAGTTGGTTTAGAGTATAATTCAAATCTTGCATTTCCTTACTGATCTTCTGACTAGATGTTTTATCCTTTGTTGAAAGTGGTGTATGAAAGTCTCCTACTATTAATGGAGAACCATCAATTTCTCCATTCAAATCTGTCATTATTTGCTTCATATATTTTGGAGCTCTGCTGTTAGGTGCATATATATTTATAATTGTTGCATCTTCTTGCTGAATTGTCTCTTTTATTGATATATAATGACCATCTTTGTTCCTTATAGCTGTTTTTTACTTAAAAATCTATTTTGTCTGGTATTAGTATAGCTACTCCAGCTCTCTTTTGGTTCTTACTTGCATGGTATGTTTTTTCCCCCCATCTTTTCACTTTCACCCTACTTTTATCTTTGATTTAAGATGACTGTCTTGCAGACAGCATAAGTTGGGTCATAGTTTTTTATCCTTTTTTCCAATCTCTGCCTTTTGACTGGAAAGTTAATCCATTAACATTTAAAGTTGCTATCGATAATATAGGACTTTCTGTCATTTTGCTATTTAGGCTTTATGTGTCTTTTGCCTTATTTGTCCCTCACTTTTATTAATGCTTATTTTTATATTTATTTGATTTTCTTTGTGCTGCACCATATTAAGTTTCTTCTCATTTATTTCTGGATATATTTTTTAATCTATTGTCCTTGTGGTTACCATGGGGTTAAAATTTAATATCCTAAAAATATAACAATATATTTGGTTTTATATCAACTTAACTTCAATAGCATGCACATATACTTTTCTTATACTCCTTCCCCCCCATCTTTGCATGTATGTGTACTTGTTACCATTTATATCTTTGTACATTGTATGCCCAAAAACTTAGATTTATCATTACTTTTTATACATTTGTATTTTAGCACCTGTAGAAATTAAGAAGAGGATTTACATGCCAAACATACACTACAATAATACTGGCATTTATAATTACCTAAATGGTTACTTTTATCACAGGTCTTTATTTATTTATGCTGCTTTGAACCACTGTCTAGTGTCCTTTCCTTTCAGTCTGAAGAGCTCCCTTTAGCAGTGCTTGTGGGGCAGGTCTAGTGGTGATGAACTCTTTCAACTTTTGTTTATCTGAGAACATCTTAATCTCTCCCACCTAGGAGGGAATGATTCACTTAATCTGGACAGGACAGGAAAAATTCCCGGAGTTGGTAATGTTTAAGTTGGGTTTTGAAGACAATGAGAGGTGTCCATAATCAGTACAGGAGACAGAGAGCATTATTATATGAAGGCAGAGACTCATTCTATTTTCCAGATGGACCCTGGTTGGAATCTAGCATGAAGGGCTTGGGGCAGGGAGTACGGAAGGATAATTACTTGCTTAAAGACTTTCATGCTTAGAAACAGATGTAAGGAAACAAGAGATACAATTTAAGGAGATGTTAGGTAAAAATCTAACCAGATCATAGAACTGCACTGACAACAAAAGGGGCTTGACAGAGAGGGAAAATGTGGGTACAGCATGATGAAAACTAAGGAACCTGGGTAAGGAGCAGGCTTGGATAATTCCCTGTCCTAGGGCCATGAGAGCTCTTTGTAGAGCCTTTGGGTATTAGCCAGTCAGTAGCAATTGAAGGAAATGACCCAGTCTGGATAAGAGGGTAGACATGGAACACCTTGGAATGGTCAGAGACATAAGGAAGTCTCTGAACTGAAGACCTCAGTATTGGAGGATGAAGAAAGATGTGGACATGGTTTAGAGAGGTCAGATCTTGAAGGGCCTTAGGTGCCATCCTGAGAAGCTTGGGCTTTCTTATCTAAGAATTTGGAAGCCACTGAAGTGCCTTTAACAGGGTAGTGATAAGATCGTGACTTAGAAAGTTTGCTTCCATGGCTTTGTGGACGAATGATAGATAGGATGGGTGATGAGAATGGAAATAGTTGAGACCAGTTTGGAGGCAATTACAATTGTCCAGAGGAATAAGGCAATAGTTGTGGCAGTGGTGATGGAGAGAAGAGAATGTACTTGAGAGATATTTGGAGGTCATACTCAAGGCCAGGGCTGGTTGATTAGTGTGGGAAATCAGGGAAATGAAGGTGTTGAACTTTTAGATTTCAGGTTTGAGTACATGATGATGCCATTAACTGAAGTAGGAACTCCAAGAGGAAGAGAGTGTATTGTAGAGAAGATGTCAGACATGCTGAGATTGAAATTTCTATGACATCCGGTGAAGATGTCTTGTGTGCAATCAGATATGTTGGTCATGAGACCAGAAGAAAAGATGAAATTGGATTTACAGGTTTTTTTTTTAACTCTACAAGTTTTACTTTCATTAATTTCATAATTAAGACCTAAAAGAAAAAGTCATTTCACTTACTCCAAGGATAGCAATATAGTATTTTAATACAAGCCCATGTGATGGTATTGGAAGGACTATTTTGAGTCTCTCATGTGCTTATCATTCTGTTATGAGTACAGCCTGTACTTTTTGTTTGTCTGCAGTCATTTTTTTATTTCCTGACTTGTGAACTTCTGGGAGAAATTAAGGGAGAACTCAATGCATTCTATGACAATAGGCAAACTATTGAATTAGCCCTTACATCACGGAAACTTAGAACTATATGCGTCTTGATTAGTTAAGAGTCACAGAATGAATTTAGAGACATTCTCAGATAGCCCACTACACACAAAATAGTGCTTATCCAAATACAAAACAACTTGCCTTTCCCCTCTAGTTGCATGATAGGACAAAATGTCAAATCTTACCTATTCATTGAGAAATGTTTATTTCCCTTCTCTCCTGAGGCAAAAACATTAAGGAATGGAATTCAACAACTACTAAAGATTTGAAAACTGCTTCAAAAATTTGTTTTATCTTGTATCCAGTTTTTGAACCTTGGCAAGCCCTGGCACAATGAAGATCATAGACGTCAGTTGCCTCTTTCAAATATTTTTGGACAGCAGTGGAGGTTGAATGGGAAGATTTGGGTAGAATTTGGACTGAGTTTAGTTCTCTTAAGCAGATACTATTTTCATTGCCTGATTTTAAATGAATAAGCCTGAAATCTTGTAGTTGTTTATTCATTTGACATTTTTATCACAATGACCCTAACTCAGTGGCCTCTGAGCTGTGACTCTTGCTCAAAATGTACTCAATAAAGTGTGAAAGCTCTTTTATTTTTGCAGTCAGATGCAAAGGGAAGGAAGACAAAGGAACTGCATATTCTTGAACTTCTGCCAAAACTATACCACATTACAGCTCTCAGTGATTTGCCTCTTGTTGGGGTTTGATTTAAGGGGAGCTAGGTGGTGAATGGCAGGAGTGTGTGTGCACATGTCCCAGCAGCATCCACAGTGTGCCACTGCTTTCAGCTTCCATAGAAACCACCAAATACCTAAAAACTTTCAGACCAGCATTGACATTGATATTCAGCCCAGTTTCTAGGGCTCTGGAAACAATTGGCTATAGTCAACAATTGTCTGTTGTGATTCAGTTCTGAACAAAGTATTGGGCAAAAGAATCTCAAATTCAACATTTCTAAAACTGAACTCATTAGCTCCACACTTATCCAGAACAAATCTCTTCCTCCTTCTGTGTTTGTTCCCAGTCCCCATAAATGGTGTCACCAGCCACCTAGTTACTCAAGCCATAAAATGAACTCCTTCTCTGTAATGTAAAAGGCAGTATAATATAGCAGTTAAGAGGAAGGACACTGGAGCCAAACTACCTGGGTTCAAGTCTTGGCTTTATAATTTATTAGCTGTGAGAAAATCTTAGCCTCTCTGTGCCTCAGTTTTCTCATCCATAAAGTGGGGACAATAATAGCATTGCCTGTGGCAGTTTGATATTATTGATGAATTCCAAAAAGAAATACTAATTATGTTTGTAAACTGGTCTGCTCCTCTGGGCTAGTGATATCCTTAGATTGTATTGAATTCAGAGGTTTCACTTTTACTTGATTAAATTATGACCAGGGCTTTGATTGGGCCACATCAGTAGGACGTTGAGTCCCCATCCCCTTTGTGGGTGGGGGCTCACAAAGAAAACAACAAGGCAGAGAAGACAGAGTTTTGATATTGGATCCCCGGGAAGTAAACACAGAGAGAAGAAGATACGTGAAGAAAGAGACAAAGCTCCATTAGACATGGCAGAAGCCCCAGGAAGAGAGACAAACCATTCACTTGATAGTCTATAGCTGGCCTTGTGGAGAGAGCGGAGCAGCTGAGCCGAAAAAGAAATGAGCCCTGGAAAGAGAGGAACCAAGGAAGCCTGAACACTTGGCAGACATTGGCAGCCACCTTGCTCCAACACATAGCAACAGACTTTGGTAAAGGAAGTAACATATGCTTTATGGTATGGTAACTGTAAGCTTCTACCCCAAATAAATACCCTTTATAAAAGCCAGCAGATTACTGGTATTTTACATCAACACCCCTTTGGCTGAATAATACAATGCCTCATAGGGTTGTTTTAAGGCTTAAAAGAGTTAATACTTATTAAAGTATTTAGATCAGGACTTGAGACTAGTTTCTCTATCTACGTTTTTCTTTCTGACAATCTGTCCTTCATACTGCCACATGAAGCCCTTCAGTGGGTTTCCTCTCCTATAGGATAAAGTCCCAACCCAGCCTCATCTCTTCCCGTTACTCTTTGCTTACCTAATGACCTGACATGGCACATCTTCACACAAGTTTTTTCATCTTCCTGGAAAGTGCTCCAACCATTTTCTGCCTACCCAACTTCTATGCATTTTCAATCCCTAATTCAAGCATTCCTTGCCCCACTAGACCAATTCCCTCACCTCACCCAGGCCCTTTCCTTTCTCCATAATCTCATAGTACTTGGTATAGCCTCCCATCACTACATGTTCTGAAATTGTCTGCATGTTTATTTCCTTGACCAAGCCAGAGGTTCCATGGACATCCCCAGGATGAAGTTCGAAGCTTGACACATATTTGAAGCTAAACCATGCTGGGTAAAACACACAAGACTTTACCTATATTTCTCCAAGGAGGGTAGGAGTCTACTGTAGTACATTTTGGAGAAAGAAAGGCAGAAAAGAATGTATAATACATGGTCAAAGCATCCTGGAATATTTTCTTATGTTACAGCTACAGCCAAAACTCTATGAGATTAAGATGAGCTGGTTAAGTGGGCCCTACTTTGGAATTTATGCTCACCCATGTGACAGAGTTGGACCCAGTTGTGATTTTTCCCTACACATGGTTCTTCTGACCCTTCTATTAGAATCTATAATTTGAACTAGGATTGATAGGTGTACGTCCAAGTGATGAAAATCTTTGGGCTGTCCATGTGCCAGCTGGGCCCTGAATCTCCACGGAGTTGCAACATCTATTCTCCAGTTCACTGGACTCACCCAGGGCAACTAACAAGAAGATGATGATGGACAACTACTATAACAAGGAACCAAGAAAGTCTACAACTGCAAGCAAGAGAGTCCCATCCATCTGTCCCATGGGATCAAAGCCCCCTCTCAATTAGAGGTGGAGTGGGTATCACCATCCCAGAATCCTCAGGATTGAAGAATGAACTATGGACTAAAGTAGACTTACTGGTATTCTACTTATTGAATCACAATAAGAATCACTTATTGTGATTCTAGCAATGGAAGAAATTATATCATTGATGTGGAGGCAGTGGCCACTAGAGGTTCTGAGGGCAGGGAGATGGAAAAACAGGTGAAATATAGGGGGCATTTTTGGGACTTGGGAATTGTCCTGAATGACATTACAATGACAGATACAGGCCATTACATATCTTGCCATAACCTACAAAAATATGCAGGAGAGAGTGTAAACTACAATCTGTAAACTATAATCCATGCTTGGTGGCAATGCTCCAAAATGTGTTCATCAATTGTAACAAATGTACCATGCTAATGAAGGATGTTGTTAATGTGGGAAAATGTGGGAGGTGTAGGGAGCAGGGCATATGGGAATCCCCTATATTTTTATGTAATATTGATATAATCTAAATATCTTTAAAAAAATATATTAAGAAAAAAAAGATGAGCTGGTAAAGTTCATATTTGATTAATGCTCAATGTATCTAAAAAACAAAATGAAATTGGCAGCAACATTATCACAAAATTGGCAAGAATTTAATTCTTCAATTGGCAATATTTTTTCTGACTAGCAAGTAAAAATTTCCTAGCTATTTTTATGAAATATGTGAACTATGGCTTGTATGGCTTGCTAAGGCTTAGTAGCCCTAACAATATACCTGACATTGTATTAAGCTCTTGATATGAATTTAAAGAGTCATGTAGATATGTCTATAAAATATAATAATGGAAAAGATATTAGTTTTAAAGAATGAATTCAAGCCTAAAAGTCCTCAGAGGAATGTGCTCATATATTATGAAGGAGCAATGAAGACACTAATATCAATAGTAAATCAGAGAATGTCAAATATTTTTAAACACTCTGTGCTGAAGGCTATCTTCCAGGGAGTCTGCGTCCAAGGAGAACATTAGTGTCGCTAATTCATAAATAACCTATTAAACCTGTCTTCTTGCCCGGTGACATTTCCAAGAGAAATCTCCACCTGTAACACTAGTGCATATGTGTTAAATTATTATGTGTATTTAGAAACATGTGAGATTAAGTATTGTATAAACTAAATTTTGAATGTTTCATTTAACACTCCACCCCACCCCTCACCTCAGTCTCACTCTAGCCCACTGGTATTCAATGATCAATTGCAACTTCGTATTTTCCACAATCCACCTGTCCCTTTTGTAAAACCTCCCTGCCAGCTTTGCAAGTCCCTAGATTAAACTAACCTATTCAAGAAAGAATATTCTTTGTGGAAGGTGCTCATAAGGCATGAGAAAACTTCTAATTTTCTTTTGCAGGTGCAAACATCTAATTTATTAATATTAATATATGTACTTAGAGTTCTTTCTCAGTGTTCTGCTGATTCATCTATGCCCTGGAATCTAAATTCACATATTTCCCAGCCACTGGTTAGAAACCATTGTGATAAGTTAAGAAAATCTTTAGCCAAAGTACCTTCTCCTGAGTACCAATATTATTTAAGGATATCTATTCCTCATCCAATACAGCTGGGATGGTTTTATTTCTTTTGAACTTACTTTCCCATTCCCTGGAATTAAACTATTTCAGTAAAGATAATCACCCTTTTACCTACCTCAACTCCTCAGAATTAGAACTTCTTCTTTTAAAAAAAAAAACACTTTAAAAACTTTATTGTAAATATCACACGTCTAAATTTGCATCAACCTGATACATTTCTGCTCATTTTGCAGAACATATTAGTTGCACAATTTCCTTAAATCTTAATCAACTTGCTTTAGATCTTTTATTGCTCATTTCAGCCCACGTCTTGCCTTTCTCCTTCCTCGCCCTGACCGGCACACTCTGCCATCTACTCTACGTTAACCTTCCATCCAGATCAGAGCCCAGGTGTCAGAGAGAACCTGCTTCCATGGGAGGCGGCTGTGAGCAGTGAGGTAAGCTCTGCAGTCGGGAGAAAGTCAGGCAAAACTGTGGGCTCAGGTCTTTTCTCTTCTCCTCTTGCGGTCAGCACACCTGGGGCACCCCCGAACACTCCACCGCGGCCCTCGTACTGCTCCAGGAAGCCCACTCTTCTGTTTGTTTCCTCTGTGTCACATTTTCATCCTCTAGCTTGAATGGCTTACTCTGGACATTCTGAGCCAAATAAACTCAACTCGAGTTTCATGGAGTGTTCCAGAACCCAGAACTGGTACTTTATTATTATTTCTAATAGAAGTAGGGAGGAGCTGGGGGAAAGTCCCTGGACTGGAATGAGCTGGAATGAAGTAGAACAGGATTTAGTTCCCTGTTTCTCCCTTGGCACACAGGCCTTGTTTATTCTGTGGACAGCAGACAGAAATTGCACATCTCCTATGAAGGCTGTGTACTGGACAGCCACTGGGGCTTAATAACAAATTTGAGAAAAAAGGTAGTGGTTTAAAAATGTCCATCACAAATAACTTGATGTACCCTTTCTGAACTAACACTGTCCTTTTCCCCTTCAAGATTATGGTGATGATTAAATACTATGTAGGATAATATATCATCATAAAAAGAGTAGTATTACAACAGCAGTGATTTCCCATCTGGTTTGCTATTTAACTGGTTGCAGAAATCTGCAATTTTAATGCATATTAAATATACATTAGGAATAAGTGATAATTCTCCAAATTAAGGAGAATATCTAATAAAAAATAAAGATAGAAAATACATGCGAATTTACTGGCAGACATTTTTGATAACATGACTGTAATAATCTTGGAGTTTTAGACAGGGAAGCAGCAGGGACCACCCTGTACTCAGGAGAACATCGTCACTATAGAGTGCCTGGTCCTCCTGGGCTGTTCTGGATGTGGGGCCTGTGCCCGCTGTCACACCACAGCACCTGGCTGGCCCCAGGCCAGTGCCTCAGGACCATCAGTGCTGCAGCAGGAAGTTGGTGGCCACGTTGAGGTCATTGTTTGAAGCTCTAAGGGCTTCCAAAGCATCACCTCTGAAAAATCCCATCTCCATGAGTCAGGCAACCTGTTCTTCAGAAACCTCTGAGGAGGAGATGCTTATTGTTCAGACTGCCGGACATCCTGATAGTTTATATTTCATCGCTGACATAAAGAAGGGAAAAGACAATTCCAATTGATCATTCCTCCCTGCTTCTGTCTTTGTCGCCTCACTTGTGCAAACTGAGAGAGCATCAGCTGACGATCAAGCAGCTCCATTCTTTGTTGTCTCTGGATGTCTACTGTTGCTTGCATCCCAACTCTAGCTTCATTGGTGGATTCTGAAGATGAGAAAACGGGTTTAAGTGTCCAAGAAAATAACTGTGCCACCCAGTGGGGGAGACAGAGCACCTGATGAACTTTTAACATGTTGCTACTCTAGCAGATACCAGAAAAAAGTCCACTTATGGCTATAATCCAGATGTAGGAACCAGAGGTAAAAAGCTGTAGTCCCAATATATAAATCAATGTCTTCCTTGTGATGCTAAACTGGCCCAGAATTTGTGCACTTGGACTTTTGGAATGAAGCAGTAAAATGGTACTAACAGAGCAAACACAGGTGCCAGGAATCCAGAAGGCAAATTACTGGCTGCAGTGATACCAAATGCATAGCTTCAACAAGGATAAAGTCAAACAAGACTGACAAAATGCAAGAACCCAGCAAAAATGATACAAATTTTCTGCTGTCATATCTTCCTTCAAATATCTTTAAATTATAAATAAAAAGACTACTGCAGAAAGTAACTTTCAAATCAAGGCAAATTATTCTTCCACACATCAACCTCTAAATTTGGAAGTCACTTGACTGCTTGGAGGTCATCTTCGAAGAATTTCTGACAGTGTGGCAGGAAGAGTGTCAGTAAAAGGGAAAGGACACTGGGGACAAGTAAAATACTCTTGGACAGAGGTGCCTTGTAAAGCCTACTTGAGCCAGTGCTGGTGAACATGGTCCCTCAGGCCCAGAGTCCCTGCAGGGGCTAGAACCTCTTTGTGTATCCATTTATCTGTTGATAATTTTTCCCAAATTTGCCTAGAGTATTACTAGTTGTACCCAAATGTAACATATCTTACTTTTGTATCAGTCACAAACCGAAAAGACACAGAATGCTCTATCTTTACCAAATGAATCTTAAAATTTTTACCCATTGATTCATTTATTCAGATTTTTCTTGAGAAATAAGATAAAAAATGGATGGCGGGATAGATAGATAGATAGATAGATAGATAGATAGATAGATAGATAGATAGATAGATATACTTATTAGTAGCACATGCAGTGGTTTCCAGGACTGGATGCATAAGAACTATTTGGGGACTTTTAAAGTATATAGATTTGTGGTCCTCCCCCCAAGATATTCTGACTTATAGGTCTGGGAGGAGCCTGGAAATCTGTGCTTTTATAAAATTCCCCCAGTATATTCTGATGTATAGCTGGGATTGGGAACCACTGAACAGCACTTTTCCCCTCCTGCCCTGTTTTTTTTGCCTTTAGATTCAGGCATGAAACTCAAAATTGGAAGTTACCTCCCATTGAGCTATCAGAGAGAGGTGGGGTGGGAGATCAGTGCCTTTTCCCCTCAAAGCACTCAAACTCTTCACTAAAACTACTGCAGTCTATTAAAGGGAACATTCCCTTTTATTTTTAGTGCCCTTATCCAGTGTTTCTGTTTCATTTTATTTGCTTTCTGTTACAACCTTCAGGCACTCTATGGGAAACTTCTGGAAACCACCTGTGAGCCACAGCTGTAAATGAACTCAGTTTCTTGTGCCCGGGCGGACTCCTGAGTCCACTCACTCCATTCTGGGTGACAGTAAAAGCAGAATCAACTGATTTTATTTTACTACAGAACTGAATTGTCTGCTTTCAAGATTCTTCCAGTTTTTCATGTACAGTTAAATCCCAGAACTTATTACTTTAAGATCTTTATACCTGTTCCCTCTGCCCAGAATGCTTTCTCCTATTAACAGGGGACACAAGTTTTGGCATTAAGGGCTCAGCTTAAGCATCATCATCTTAGAGAGACCTTCCCTAGTCATCCTATCCAATTAAGTGCAATGTTACTCTCTTCCTGTATTTATCGCTGTCTGTAATTATTTCTTTTTATCTGACACTTGTTTATCGGGTGGCTTCTCCACCACCATCTTAGTTCCACGAAGGTAGAATCTCGACATCTTTTGCTTATTGCATTTTCCTCATTGCCTAGCTCCATACAGACACTCAATAAATATTTACTGAATGAGCTAATCCTACAATATTTTGTTTTAATTTCAATAATTCTATTTTCAAACCTAAGCAAAATAGTCTGTTATATGAGATGGATTTCATCCCATTTTCCTAGTGTGTTACCATTCTCAGCATCAGCCAGCAAAAGATAGGGTGGATCACACCTGCTTGGAGAGTGATGCATTTTCACCATCCTTGCTCTTAGTGTGCTGTGCTCAAAGGTCCATGTTATTAACAGAGCATCTCTCATCCTAACCTGATTTCTGGTATCAAATACAGGACACACATAGTGCTTCAAATAAAGTGCCATATTTTGATGGGACAAAGTCGTATGTGAGTTTTTGATTGGGGAATCCAAATGCAAGCACAACTTTGAGGATTTTTTCCAGGGTGTAAGGCAATAATCTAATATGTTATGCAATATAAAAGACACATTGTTCCAATGTGTCACGGTCATAATCATAATTATGGTCATAATCTCTGTTCTGCTATTAACTTGCATGGCCTTAGGCACATTTTTTAATTCCTGTGGGCCTCACTTTCTCTGTCTGTAAAAATATAGTTTTGGACCAGTAGATGCTACAGTTCCTTCCAGCTCACTAAAATTCTAAATTCTATGAATATAAAAGCTGGATAGAATCCTTCTCCTCTTACTTGACAGAGGAATAGTTGGTGGAGGCCCAAGTATAAAGAGTTAGGAACTTCCAGGTCTCTGACTGGAAGCTCTACAGCAGACTTCTGCCAGTGTCTGCCCTGGATGGTGAGATGCTGGAGATCCTGGATAGAATCTTTTTAATGCAAGTGCCCCTGTGGTCACAAAGAGAAGATCAGGTATTTGAGTCTGTACAGGTAGTGCTTTCTTTTCTGGTAGGCAGATTTGCACGGGAAGCCAGACTGTAATGAGGATTGTTTAATGCATATTGAATTATAAAAATGGTGCAAGGGGAAGAAAGGGGGAAGGGAGGTACAAGTTGAATGATAGGTGTTTGGTAAAAGAATTTGAGGCACCCTTCCCCAGCATGACTGATAACATTTTTAGTCAGAATTCTAAAAGTGTGATGGCCATACATTGTTCCCTTTGGTCACTGTTTTGATGGTCACTGCTAAAACTTTCTTCTGTGACCCTCCTTTCTGTCCTCCCATGACTGACCCTCTGGTATTCCCTCTTTAGTGTTGTAAAACACATTTGTTTTAGTCAGTCTTTAATGAAAAAAACAAAACAAAACAAAACAAAACAGAAACCCGTTCAAGTACTTACAAAAGAGAGAATTTCAATGCAAAGTATTAATTATACAGAGGATATAGTTGCTAAAAAAGCAAAACAAGGCATGATGGTGAGGCCATCTGTAGATAACCATAGCAGGAAACCACTGTCACCAGAAGGCTGGAACTATGCTTTCCATTATAGCAGTCACTACCACACATGGCTGTAAAGCACTGGAAGTGTGTGTGGCCAGTCGGAACTGAGATGTGCTGGAAGTGTAAAATACATACCAGATTTCAAAAACTTTGAATGAAAAAAAGAACATAAAATATCTCAATAATTTCTATATTGATTACTTGGAGAAATGATAATTTGTTGGATATTTTGGGTTAAGTAAAATATAGTATTGAAATTCAATTTCACCTTTTTCTTTTGACTTTAAAAAAATGGCTACAAGAGAATGAAAAAATATATGTTTGGCCCACACTACATTTCTATTGGGCTAGAAACAGGTGGTGTTACTAAAGCTCATGGTCACTGAAACCTCCATGGCTTGCCCCATCAAGAACTGGGGCTAGGGAAGAACAGCTGTTGCTTGAGATGCCACCTGGGACCAAAAAAGAAGAGGAGAAATAGCCTAACTTAATTAGATTTATAATTGTCACCACCCATGACCTTGTAATAGTTTTGTTTTGTTTTGTTTTGTTTTTTAACTGTGATACCCATTTAAGGCTGCCTTCATTGGGCACATCTGGGTTGGATTAAAAAGGCATATTAGATTCATCCCAGAGCTGATATTCCAGATACAAAATCCTGCAGGCCATGGTTAGTTCATTAACTTCTGAGATCTCAAAACAGATCACTTATCATCACAGAATCCAAGAATCATTAGGATCATTGAACAGCTCAGGGGAGCAGCATACATGAGGAGAGTTTTGAGGAGGTCCCACTGCATCCACTTAGATACTGAGGATGGTTGCTATACATCACAAACAGGCTATTTGTTAATCCAGCACTCTTCCATATGGAGGCCATATGGCTGTTTAGAGTGGGTGTTGCCTCTAGAATCAGAGCTGAATTCAAAGGTTGGATTCAACACATTATTTTGGGAGCTTGGACATGTTTACAGGGATAAACATAGTCCTTACATTATAGGGTTGTTGGAAGAATTTTATGAGATAATGCAAATAAAGCCTTTAGCACAGTGTCTAGCATAAAGAGCTCAGTTAATGTTCATTCTGTAGAGGAGAACAGTGGAAGTGGCAACTATGCTTCAAGGGTCTTTAGCTTTGCCAAGATGACCTTCCCAGTCTGGGAATTCATCCAAACCAACTATATGCATGCTCTATTTCCTATGCCTTATCCAAAATCATAATCGCTGCCACCCTCTGCCCATTTTGATCTCGGATTTGCCCATAAATTATGTTTGCATTTGTCTCCTTTTCCAAATGAATGTTTCTTGCTCTGGCTTCATGATAGCCCCTGTCCCGGTTTTGCTTCACTAGCAAGGTTTTGGCATGTGGCTCATGCTTTCCCCAGCACCGCCCCACCCCCACTTTCTCCTTCCATGCTCCAGACATCTCATGGTGACCTTCAAACTGCTGTGGAGCTAAAACATATTTCACAGTTAAAGAAAACAAGATAAGTAGCCTTAAATTTAAGGGATAACTTCCTGATATTATATTGCTTTCTGAAAGCAGCTTTTGGTGGGGGAAGGGAATGACAAGTGGAAAGAATAGAGCCCAAGATCACTGATTTTTGTTTGGGGATGGGAGGGAGGGGTTGAGGAAAGGGCTCACAGAGAGGATACCAAAAAACATTCACCCTTTACCATTCTGTCTGGGGATTATGACAGTAAATACTGGCCCTGGTGATGATTAGTAGGGCTTAATTAAGGAGCCACTTAACCAGAAATCTCTCTATCCTTAAAAATACCATCACATCCTAAAGAATGGAAAACTGAGGCTTAATCTGTGCAGAATTGGTAAAAAGTTGTTTGTAAATCTTTGGAAATGAGTAGAAATGGTGAAAGCATATCATGGTGTTTGTAACTAGTAATGTAATTGTATAGGTATGACAGCAGTTGAAAGGGGAAGTCTGAAATCATTTATATTACTAGAAGGAAAGCTAAAAACTGTAACATGTTACTGTATATGACAGTAAAACCTCATGTAAAACACAAATGGGTGATATTGCAAACAAAAGACTGTTTTTGCAAAACATAAATACAAGTATGCTAGAGAAAAGAAAAAAGAATAGCAGCTATATATGGCAAAGGAAGCACAGAGAGATTGAGAGGTGACGAATTTTGTTTTTTTTGTTTATTATTATATTATTATTATTATTATTGGAATAATGAAAGTGCTCTAAGAATGAAAGAAGTGATGAATGCACAAATATGTGATTACACCGAATTCCATTGATTGTACAGTTTGGATGGATTTATGCTTTTTTAATATGTACCAATAAAATTGATCTGCTAAAAATATAAAATAAAAAATACCCTCCACTTTTCCACTTTTAGTAATGGAAAGAAAGAAGCTATTTCTGTGTTCTTAAATCCCCCAAATTTCAGCCTGGGTGCAAAGTGGTTTCTTCCAGTGTGTTGCTTTTTTAAGCCCAAAACTGGGCATGCAGCTTTAGGGAAGCTAGGGGTTTGGTGGTGAGCCATGGGGC
>PVKH010004641.1:5000-23055 GCA_004027955.1 Chaetophractus vellerosus | reverse complement strand
ACCAAGGTACCCCAAGTAATTGAAAGATTATAGAGGTGGTGAATCCTGCAATATCTCTATTTAACTCACTTCCTGGTAGACTGTGCAAAAGTCAGACAGGTCTTCAAGAATGAGGATAAATGATCAGAATCTTAATCAAGTGATGATGCCATCTATATCTGAGCTTCCCAATATGGTATCTTTACTGGGGAAAATCACTGTGGCTCTTGACACCTATAACTGAACAAATGCATTTTTACCCTCCCTCTATTAGTAAAGATAAACAGAAGTGATATTCCTTAAGATGGTAGGTATACCAATATGCCTTTACTATCTTGGCCCAACCTATATCAGTTCATCTCTTTTTTATGTCAAAGTCTGAAGAGAATTTATTTGTCTTGATATTTCATATAACAACATAACCACTGGACTTGTTAAGTCAGAAGGAGAAAGCACCTTAAATACTTTACTAAGTTAGATGTATACTAAAGGATTGGAGACAAACCCCAGGAGGAGCCCGTTACTTTGGAGAACCTGCTAGATGTTCAGTGTGTGGGGCATGTCAGGATAGCCCCTTTAAAGTGAGAATCAATTTTCTGCACTGCATATCTCAATAAAAGGAGCACAGAGTGTGGTGGGTCTTTTTGGAGGAAATATATACCACAATGGGGCATCCTACCCTGATGCATTTACTGAGTAACCTTAAGGCTGCAAGATTTGATTCCTGGAGAAATAATAGGCTCTATAACTTGGTTTTATGATCTGGCGGACCCAATGGTGTTAGAAGTACCTGTGGCAGACTGGCCCAGCCACTCCATTCTCTGCTTGATTCTGTAAGCCAGGAGGCTAAACTACATGGACTGAATAACTAGGTCTTTTGATTTCTATATGGGACCTCTGGAAACTTCCAATGGCTGAACTAGTACAGACCCATAGAGTTTTAGAGTCAGGCCATGCCTTCTTCTGCCAACTAATCTTTGAATAAGAAGCAACCACTGACTTGCTCCTGGTCCCAGTAGAACCTGAGTATCTGACCATAGAAACCAAAGGTACTAGGCAACCCAAATATTAACTGATGTTATCTAATTCATGGAACTATAAAATTGGAAGTTTACAGAACCATTCATTTATAAAATGGAAATAGTACAAATGATACCAAGCAAGTCTGAAAGACATAACTGCTTTAGGACTGAGCCCAGGGCCTCCCATGTGGTAAACCGGTGCCCTATCTACTGGGCTATACAGCCTGCCCCGAGGCTAGTTTTTGACCAACCAACTGGACACCATAATCTAACCAAGTTAACCCATAAAATTAACCATCACAGCTGGTGAAACACAAAAATGTACACTGAGATGCAAGAGATGCAAAAGGGCCGTACTGTTCTGGTTAACTTCCATGTGTTCCTCCATATCCACTTTCTACCATTCTCCATTTCATTCTCTGCTCCAGAAGACTAGACTGTATGGATTTCATAACAATCACTTTTGCCCTTTTGGCTTATGCAGCGTTCACTAATGGGATGCCCTGCCGTGAAGGGAGGAGGAGAGAGAAGTCAGTGAATTTATTTTCCCATCCCCTTTCCTAACTTCTTCCCCCTCACCAAATACTTTTCTGTGTCTTCTCCCAAAAGTTATAGGTCATTTTATTTTTTTATTTTTATTTTTTTATTTATATATCCCCCCTCCCCTTACTGCTTGTTCTTGCTGTGTTCCTTTTTTGCTTTTGCCTTCTTCTGTGTCTGCTTGTCTCCCCCTGCTGCGGCATCCCACCGTGTCAGCTCACCGCGCGGTAGCTTGCCTGCTCGCAGTGGCTTGCCTTGCTCGCGGTGGCTTGCCTTTGCTCAGGGCGGCTTGCCTTCTCGAAGAGGCCCTAGGAACCAAACCCGGGGCCTCCCATGTGGTAAACCAGGGCTCTACCAATTGAGCCACAACTGTTTCCCCTAGGTCATTTTAGATAGTGCTCTCCACACAGCTCTCTTTTCTTGAGTTGCCTTTAAGTTTCCTTCTCATTTCCTCAGGCTTCAGGGACGTGAAAGAACAGTGGTATACTGCTAAATATTTTCACAGGTGGATCTCTGGAAGTACTATGTATGCATAAATATACATGTAAAAGTTTCTTACAAAATTTTACTGATATAAAGAATTTGTAGTACACAGTTTAAAATAATAATAAAATATACAATATAATGAATTCCTTATAGCCAATTGATTTTCACAGAATGCTTTAGCTGATTTTTGTTGAACTCTTATATTCAACAAACAAGTATAGATCCAACATGAATTCGATTGATATTTTCATTTATGTTAACACATACAAAAATGAAATAATGACAATAGATTTGCCAACTTGTTTATAAATGACATGAGTGATTTCTTGGCTGAATATTAATATCTTAGTGGATGGTAGTTTTTGAATACTGGAGAAATATGTTACCGTCTTTTTATTCACACTGTAGTGACTACAGAAGATACACTTTTAATGTAATATACATTATGAACATTTTATCACCGCTTTCTTAAGTCTACACAATCAACAAAACAATAAATCAAGCCCTGAGTTGTAGTATTTGCTAATTTTTGTGGTGCACATATTCCCAACATGGCCAATTTCAAGCTACCAATGTGACCTCATTGAATATAGAGTAGCATATTTTTTGATATTTCCATCATACAGCTACAAAAACCATAAACTTCAAAAGCATAATTGTAAAATGTAGACTAATTGGGAAATTATTAATTTTAAGTATTTATTACTTTTGTTTTTATATGTTTGTTTTAATGTATTTTATTTAATTACAAGTTTATATAACATAATTTTTAATAATGACCATTTTTGGCAATTGGCTTGCATATTCCTCCAAATGTAATCAGCTCTCATGAGGCAGTATGAGTGTGCTCCAGTACACTGTTGCAAACCAGAGAGCTCTGCTGTTTTTTATTCCAGGACACTGTGTATTATCCCTTGTGGTATTCTACATCCCACCCACACCTTATCAATAAATAGTCCCTTTATTAAACTCTCAAATTACTTAGGGCCGCATGGACTACTCTGCCATCTGTTTTTTGCTAGGATACTAATTGATAAAAGCATATAGATGTTATTTGACTTTACAGAAATGAATGATAGCTCCAAGGATTAAACAAAGAAGAGGATGAACGGGCCAAGAGCACCTCAAATTTAGAGATCAAGAGTAGAGACGGTAAGAAGAACTGAGAAGTAACAAGATAAGAAGGAAAACTGGAGAATGTGGTGCCATTGCCATTGGCTTTGGCAAGAGAGAGATTTTGACAAGTGAGGTTTCATTGGAATGGTGAGGATAAAATCTTACTATGAAATTAAAAAAAGAGTGAGAAGCAAGTAAGTGGAAACAGCAAGTATAGAAAATTTTTACAAGATGTTTTCTATTAAGAAAAGTAGAGGGAAGGGGCTTTAGCTGGCCGAGGAAGAAGAAATGGGCATCCACTTTAACAGGAGGAAAGACAGGAATATATGGGAACAAATATAAGCAGATTGGTATATATAATCTTGGAAGATTATGTGTTTCTGTTCTGACTGCTTCTGTTTTCTCAGATAAATATTAAGCAGTGTCTTTAGCTGAGAGTGAAAAAGGAAAAGGGTGTTTGAGGTTTGAGGAGGAAGAAGATTTGAAATCGTTTTTATTAGTCTTTATTTTGTTTGTTTTAGTGAGGGAGAACAACTTGAATAGGAGAATGTAGGGAAATTAAATCCTCTGTATACTCAGGGTCTTGCTCAGTTCTTGACATATATTGGGATATTTACTATTCATAAATGAACATTTACTGACTGTCTCCTATATGCTGAGCACTGTTCTAGGCACTCCAGATACATCAAATGAAAAAAAGAGAAAAAAAAAAAATCCCTGCCTGCTCTTTATTGGCAAACTTTCAGTCAATTTGTTGCAACTACTCAGCACAAACAAGCCAAAGACAAAGTAGAAAGGAATGGACTAGGCTGTGTTCCTGTAAAGCTTTATTTACAAAAACAAGCAGAGTGCTGGATTTGATCTATGGGCCATAGTTTGCCAACTTCTGTGATAGAAGGTGATTAGTAAAATGAGGAAAAAGAACAGAAGGGAATGGAGAGTACTAGAGTAGAGTTTCAATTTTAAATATAATGGACAGGTAAAGGCATGCTGAGAATGTGGCATTTAAGCAAAAGCTGGGAGGATGTGAAGAACTAAGCCATGTAAACTAGTATACCAAGAGGAGAGAATCAATGCAAAGTTTCTTAAGCTGGAATGTATCTTGTGTGTTTGTGGAACAGCAAGGTAACTGGGAAGAATTTGTGAAAAGGGGAATAACAGTTTATGAGATCAGGGACTTAAGAGGGGACAGAATAACTTGGGGCCCTATAGGCTACTGTAAGGACTTAAAAATGAAATGGAGTGTCATTGGAGGCTTTTGAATAGGGGAGTGACATGATTGGACAAGTTTTAAAGGGATTATTCTGCCTGCTTTGAAAAATAGTAGGCAAGGCTGGGGACTTAAAAAATAATTTTTGAATGAATGAATGAGCAAATTGATGGTGAATGAATAAGAATATATATCACTCAGAAGAATATTTGAGATTGGAAATAACAATTTGGGAGCCATTGGAGATGATCGCAAAAAACAGAAGCAGTTATAGAATGAGAGGAAAACTGTGGCTAAAACTTTAGAGAATAACCAGATGAAGAATTGACAGAGAATGAGGAGTTAATGAAAGCAACAAGAAAGGAGTAGTAAGAAAGACCTGTGTATGGAATTTACTTTGTGTTTTATATCCATTGAGAGAGAAGTTCAGTAGATTCATTTCCTAGGGCTGCTGTAACAAAGTTCCATAAACTGGAACTGGTTTAAAACAACAGAAATGTATTCTCTCAGCTCTGGAGGCTAGAAGTCTGAAATCAAGGTGTTGGCATGGCCATGCTTCCTCTGAAACTTGTAGGGGAGAATTTGTCCTTGGCTCTTTGTCTGTAGTCCTTGGTATTCCTTCACTTGCAGGTACAGCACTTCAGTCTCTGCCTCCTTTGTTACACAGTGTTCCCTCCTATGCCTGTTAAATTGTCTTTTCTTGTAAGGACACCAGTCATGTTGGATTAAGAGCCCACTGTACTTCAGTATAACTATATATTAACTAATTACATTTGCTAGAACCCTTTTTCCAATTAAGGTCACATTCACAAGACCAGGTATTAGGACTTAAACATATCTTTTTAGGGGACACAATTCAATCCATAACAATGATGAAGGATTCATTACAAGGTGAGGAAATTTTAAGAAATTTGCAAATAAAGAGATGGAAAAAGATAGGATGGTAAAATGAATGGAAAATAGAAGACAACAGAGGAGTTAATTTTTTCCTATAACTTGCTTCATATGTGTAAGCCAATTACTTAATTTCATTCTGACCATAATGTCTACTGAAATCATTTATTCGTTCATTGGTTTTTCTTGAATATTTGCTATTTGCTAGACACTGTGTAGTAACTTCTCTCTTCATACATTCCAACACATTCTGCTGGAAATCAGTGATGGCACTACCAGACAATGTTATTCATCCAACTACATGGGATTCTTGAAGATTCTAAGGAAATTAAGAATTCATAACATTTGTGTATCTAGTCAATATTAAAAAATAAATAATAAATTTTTGCTGGCTTCTTGCATTCTAGTGTGCTTTATCTTTTTGAGCATCATAGTATTTCTTAATACTAACCAAGGGGAAGTCGCTGTGGCTCAATTGGTTGGGCTCCCATTTACCATATGGGAGGCTCCGGTTCGATTCCGGGGCCTCCTGGTGAAAGCAAGCTGGCCCATGCTGTGCGGTGAGCTGACTCAGCAAGATGAGGCAACAAAGGGAGACAAGCAGACACAGAAAAATGCACAGCAAATGGGCACAGCAGGCAGAAGCAGCAAGGGGGGGATAAATAAATAAATAAAAATAATTTAAAAAAAAACACTAACCAAGGAGTTTGTAGGTAAAAGAAATGATAAAGCCAAAAAGTCAAGAGGATGTTGAAACACATAGTCACATAAGAATGGTTATTAGAGTAGAAGAAATGGAATTCAGATCACATAATATCTCAGTTCTATTTATCTATTATTAATATTTTCTAGGAAGTATCTTATTTATAAATATGCATATAAGAACCTGTAACTTTTTGATAGGCATTAACTATGTATTAATGTTCTTTGATTCCAAACCTCTAAACATAGCTCTTCTGCTTATTGGCTGTCAGGAGGTATGCTGGCCCATGTAGCTGTCTAATGTAATTTACCTATACTCTTATAAAGTCAGTAGTCCCAGGTTTCAAATTTTTCCTTTGTAATACACATTTAAATATTTTAATTCTAATACTGGATAAAATCTGGATGATTTTGAGCTCTGGATGGTGAGATAGGTAATCTTGAACCTCTCATAAATTGAGGAAAATCTCTAAAGCAGTCAACACAAAGCTCTTGACTTTCTAAATACAACATTTGTTTGACTCCTTTACTTAATTGTGAACTCTGTTGTTTTTCCTTGACTGGTTGCCACTGTCATTTGAAGTTAACCTTTTCTCCACTTTGTTGAAAATTGTGATTCAATGGATTAAAAGACAAAATTTCATTCTTCCTAATTAAGTCTTAGAAAGTCTTTAAGATGTGTCCTGAAAAAAACAAACAAACAAACAAACAAACAAAAAATACATGTGCACATTCATTCTCCTCAATTTTAATTGAAGATAATGGATCCTCCCATTAACTATTTGGCCTTCCCTTTCAGTCTGTTTTACAATAAATTCAGTGTGTTATCTAAATTCTAACTTTATTTCTGTAACTTTATTTTTATCACATCAATTTCAATTTTATTATGAAGTATCAAATCTATTTTCCACTCTGTGGGCATGGCTTTTAAAAATTAAAAAGTTACACATGCTTTATAACAAAATAAAATAATATAAAATTGGGCAGAACAGACAAGAAAAGCTCTTTTTCAATTCCCCTACTCCCAAATCACTTTCTAGAGGCAATTATTGTGAAGTTTGGTTATGGAATAGTATACATGTTTCTAGACTGTTTTCTTTACATAAAGACACACATATATTCATGCTTACGTATGTTCTACAACTTGTATTTTTAAATTATCTCGTGGCACAAATAAATACTATATGTTTGTTAAGTAAATGAATGAGTACATAAGTAAATGAAAAAATTCACTATTATGTCTCATAAATGGTGGTTTGGAGCTGTATGTACCCCAGAAAACATGTTCTTAAACTTAATGTATTTCTATGGGTGTCAACCCATTGTAACTAGGACTTTTTGATGAGGTTACTTTAGTTAAGGGGTGGCCCACCTCAATCAGGATGGGTCTTAATCCTATTTCTGGAGTCCTTTATAAGCAGAATGTAATTCAGTCCGACAGAGAGAGAAAGCCACAGAGGGAGCAGTCAGAAGCTGAAATCAACAATCCAGAAAAGAAGGGAGATGCCAGAAGCAGCTGTCATGTGCCTTGCCATGTGACAAGCTAAGGACCAAGGATCGTCAGCAGGCAACCCCATAACACCACAGTTTTCTGGGAGAAAGCATCGCCTTGCTGATGCCTTGATTTGGAGTTTTTCCTAACCTCAAAACCATGAGCAAATAAATTCCCATTGTTTAACCCAACCTATTTCATGGTATTTGCTTGAGCAGCCAAGGAAACTAAAACACTCATGGGTTACTTGGATGTTTTAAAATTAAACTTATAGTATTGGAAAACCTATTTTCTCCTCTTTCGTATTATAGTGATTTAGTGAAATGCCTTTTAAAATTTTTAGAAAAATATTTAATATCCACATGAAAATTATTTTAAACAGTGACAATTGATCATTTGTATTATTTTAATGTTTCCAGAATGATTGTTATTAGGGATTTTGTGCTCAATATGTACAAAATAGTCAAGTAGATTCAAAATGTAAATGAAAAATTGGAACAGTAATAAAAGAGAGGTACTGATAATTATTTTGTTAAATCATGTTAGCATTTTTAACATATCATTTACTGTCTTTTTCTAAAAAGACCATTCTGATATTATATAATTTTGAGTATAGATCCAGAGTACTCTACTGCAGGCCCTTCTGTAAAGAAACATGGAAATAATGTGTATCCTGATACTATGTTTTTACCAGTTATGAACAAAATTACATTGATTTGGCTTAAAACATATATGTAGTATTTCTTTCATATATATATATATATACACATAAACATTAATTTTGAAACATTAAATTTCCGTAAGTGCCCTGTATATTTGCAACCAAATATATATTCATTTAGCACTATTATTTGTGTTTCCAATTTCAATAACTATAGTATTATCACCTTTGGACTTTTATGGCATCCTTCATCCGTGGATCTTAAAGGGCTTTACAAACATTAATTCACACAACATTCTTGTGAGGTACAAAAATATCATTAACCCCATATTACAGATGAGGAAACAAGCTCAGAAAGGTTAATAATACATGCACCACTTTCTACTTGTACAGTGCCTTTGATTCCGGGATCTCAAAGTACACTGGAACCTTTATGAGTAGCTTGGTATCTGAGAACAGAACCAACACAGACTTATAAATTAATTCATGGCAGACTTTTTACCATGTAAGCATGTAATTTCTAGAAAATGCCCCCATAATAGATAGAGATTAATAATATAATATTGAGTTATATTAAGATAGTTTTCAATTGCAGTTAGAATTCACTGTATCCTTAAGATGATTATGCTACAGATGCAACACACTATATAAAATTGTGTATTATATCAAAAATATTTAAAACACCTCAAAATTAATTGGACACACAATGATATGGATACCAGATTTGTTGCTGCATGCTTTTTAAAAATCTGTGCAAAGTCAGTAAATCACACCAATTTAATTTTCACAGTATATTTATAGTTTTTATTTGTTAATTTTTTGTGTGTGTGTCTAAACCAATTTTAACATATTTCCTTCCTACTGTGTACAGTTCAATCCTCAATACTCAATATTTGTACTAATATTCACAGTAGTTGAAAAGATGAGGGACCTGGATCCGAGTCACCCACAGCCAGAGTTTTCTATATCCCTGACCTCTCTTCCTAAAAACACTAAAGCTCACGTTCCCAGTGCATCTTCATATACCTTTCTCGTTCTCATTCTTTTCACTATTGGAATTTATATATTCCTTTGCCTCACCTTCTTAGAAAGATTATGTGTAGCTTTTGTGTCGTGACAGCTCAAGGAACTTTGCTGGGCCCTGGGAATGCAGTGGTATACAAGGTAGATTGACTTAAAGGAGCTTAGAGTCTGGTGATGGAGACAGACATTAAACAAGAAATTATAATTGTATTAATTACATGACCTTGCAAAATCTCTGTGAAACAAATCTATGAATGGTTAACCCCCAGGCTGGCAGCGCGATTATCACTTAAGGGGGAAGAAGTGCAATTGTGATTCTATTGTGGCAGTGGTTCAAGGGAAAAGAAAATACCTGATTACTTGATTACTGTTGACAGATCCTAAAACCTAGGATCCTTGCAGTAAAGAACCAGCTGGATTGGGGACATGAAGGACAGGCTCTAGTTTCTGGAACTGTGGCGGAAGTAACTTGATGTATCACAGAAGTGCATAAAATAGGCTTGTAAGGAAGCTAGCTGGGATGCTTGCATCAAAATGTGGATAACCAATATATCAGAAAGGAAGGTGACTTATGAAAGAGAAAATGTTTTCTTGTCTTTTTCCTTCGATTATGCATTCATTCACACATATATTTCTCCCAGTCAGTATAGTTACTTCTTCTGAGGGCTGCACACTGTTGCTTTAAATCTTTAATTTCATCTCTTCCTTCTTCAAGCTAATTTAGCAATGAGGAACTGGTGCTGAATGTCCTCAGCCTTTTTTTTTTTTCTTTGCATAGGTTTACCTTCATTCCTGGGAGGGGGGATGGGTATTGCCATTTAAAGAGGAAAGAAACTTCTAAAGATGAGTTGTGGGCACCAAAGCCATTTTGCACCAGGCCAGCAAACTTTGCCTTCAGTTCTGCACAAGGGTACTTTTGGTGATATGTATGTGCACACACGTCTGAAAGGACTGTTGCTCACGATATGTGTTATTGAGAGTTGACAAGAACATATCCATTGATATATTCCAGTGTTTTACAGATGGGCACAGAGATTTTAAAATGTTATTCTTAGCTCCAGCAAATTAAGTAGAAAACCATATTTGTTTTTAAGGACAGCCTGTCAATATTGGCCCGATATCATCAGTAGGCTGAGCTGTTTCAAATGTGATGGAAGTTAAGCCTTGTAGTCCCTCATGGGATTTTATAAACATGTTAAGTAGGTAAAAGAAAGAGAAATTGATGAATAGGACTAAAGCCATGCAGCCAGAAAGGGCTAGAAATAGAAGCAGATTCACTTTGACTTGCTATTCTCTATACAAACGAAACACAACCTCAAACCATAGTTAAACACAGGCTTTAAAATTGGACAGACCTGGGTTCATACCCCATGCTAGCTGCTCAAACATGTTTTAGTGAAAGTTTCTTAAACTCTGAGCTTCAGTTTCTTCATCTTAAATAGGGTTAATATTACTTACTTTATATTATTATTGAGAGGCTTAAACTGTAGGTGCATATAATAAAGAGTCCCCAAGAAAGTTATCATTTCCCATTTCTTATTTATATAAAACCTATATAGCGAGAATATAGAAATACCAGTCTCAGTTCTCTGGTCACACAAGGACTCTCCAAGTGCATGGAATCAATTCCAATTTATAATCCCTAACCCCACTCACCAGCATAAAATGAATGCTAAATCCTAAATAATCCTCTCTTATATTTATATAATAACATATAAAATTATTTCTTATATTTACTATGAGGTCTTTGTGACTGATTCAGATTATTTATTGATGTAACCTAACTAATCCTGATATTTCATATTTTGGATCACCTTATATGTTTTAGTTTCCATCAAATGTAAATTACTTATCCAAAGTCACACAGCTAGAAAGAAGGTGGTAAAATAAGGAGCAAAGGGCAGGTCTCATGACTTCTAATCCAAGGCCTTACCTAAGAGATGATACAGCTTTTGAACACATTTAACAGGCTTATTCCCTAAACTTGAGAAAAACCTCACTAATATCATTAAAACATACCAGGTTTCCTTTTTCATATTCATTTATGTATACTGATCAGCTCATTCTTTTCAAATGCCAGGGATGTATTGCTCACTAGAGGAACTTCACTACCCAGCAGTCTTTAATGTAAAAGGCAAACCTTTCCACTAATGAGCAGTTTGTCTAGTGTTCTTAACCTTATCAGCAGCTCCTCAAGTGATAAAGGCTTAACTATTATGCACCAAAAGGTGTTGATAATTCTCAATCTTCATGCAAAAATGGCTATTTTGTCACTTCTTAGAGTCTACTGTTAAACTTAGCAGACTGCTTACAAATTACTTTTCCTGTTCTGCAAAGCAGTCAGCCAGAAGTATTGGTGGGTGAGCAGCAGGTGGAGCCTCCTCCTGACAGGACAAGAAGTGATACCTGCTGCTTAATAGAAAAAGAATCATCTGTGATTTAATAATGTAGACCTGTTCCAGGAAGTCCACTGGGTTTAAAAGGAAGGAAGAGGGAAGAAAAAAAAATGTTAATAGGAAAAAGGAGATTGAATGCTAAAGACTGTACAAATAAATAGAATTGAAGCCCGGAGTTTTCATAAACTTGTACATTAGTGCATAAAGATTAGAATTATTTTATTCCTTCACTTCAGGGATTCCTTTAGCACAGTGGGCCCTATAAAATGGACCCACAGTTCATGGGATCTTTCCACCAGGTTCTGGAATGAAGAATGCAGGATATTTTCTCCATGTTGCTGCAAGAGAAACAACAAAAGCTTGATCAGCTGAATGCTTAAATATGGCTGAATGTTTGATGAGATGAAGATGTAATTTTGTCTATGTTCCCTAAGGATCTGGATTAAATATGACTACAGGGCCTAATCAAATAGCTAGTCACTAAACAACGGTCCCAACTGCATTTTTCATTCTAGGCATGCCTTTCTCTCCCGTCCTCCCCCCCACCCCCAGTACATTACTTATTCACTGGTTTGTCAGCAGTGTGCATTATTAGCGCTTGAGAGATAAAACTTTAAGTGTTGCTCCCAATTAGCACAACAGTGACCACGCACCATGCTCTGTGCTTAATGCCTGCTCTCAGAGAGGAGCTGGTTTTGAAGGTCTGAGGTGGGAAAGAAAAAAAATGAAACAGCTTAAGCATTCATTTTGAGTGGAGAGACAGCTCCTATTAACATTTAACAGCATTTGTGCAACTTGGTGCGGAGGTTATGATGCAAATGAGGAGGAATTAAAAGTGGCCAGGGGTTTGTCATTGATGGATTGCAGTCTGGCGGTGTTCACACTTCTGCCGTGTCCATCAGAAGCGATTACTGTGTAATTAAACCTTATTTCTCTACTCTTCAGTGCATAATTACTTTGTGAATGTAACCATCATCTAAAAAAGCTACCAAAATGCTTTAGCATTTAGTCTAGCAGTCATTTCCCTAGCTTGTGTCAGATATAACCATCAGACAGTGCAAAAGAACTGTCACTTTTAATAAGAGGCAAAAAATTAAATGAAACAGTATGCTTATTACAGGAAAATTAGGCGTTCAAGTGGTAGAGTCCTTTTCTGCTATTTGCATAATTTATTCTTTTTTGTCCCTCACACCAGAAGCTTCAGGCAATTTTCTTCACATTTAAATAGATCGCACATTTAAGGCTACTTAAGGAAAATTATCACTTTGCATATTTTAATTGTTGTAAAGAAAGTGAATAGAAGAGGTCTGCAGCTTGGACTCTTGAGTCGGTCAGATGCTCAACTGTCTGATTCTGGAGCTCCCCACTGCTGCACTAGAGATAACCCTACAGTTCACAGCCATCCACTTGCATTTCATCAGCATGCAAATGCAGCTCCAAGCACTGTAATAAGTGGATCTTTGATATTTACAAACTAGCCACTAATAACTAAAACGTAATATGTTTGACATAACTTTAGATTCTCTTATCGCTTTTTTTTTCCTTTTTAAGAAAAAAAAAACCTGATAAGTCTTTCCTTTAGGTTTAGAAAACTAAGAGACAGTCCACTTAAACCAGAGAATGTTCTACAGGTCCAGGAAATAGGGTTTATTGCAAAATCATCCCCTTTATTTTAGCAAGGCTACCGACATTTTCTTTTGAGGTTTTTTTTGTTTGTTTAATTTGGACTCATCTTCAATCAAATGAAAAATTCAAACAAGAATTACAGCAAAACTCTTTCCCCAGTAAGAATGATATCAAGCCAGTGGTGTTTCAAATGAATGATTCAGTTACCAAGGGAAAGAGAATGGTTCACTATGCTTCTGTTGTGATTCAAACAGATGAGAACAGTACAGGGCATTGCAGAGCAAAAGCGGTAAATAGGCTAATGCGTGTACAAACTGTTCATTATGAAACTGGAGAAAAGTTAAAAGGAGATTCCAAT
The DNA here is from genome assembly GCA_004027955.1 of Chaetophractus vellerosus. Classification (NCBI taxonomy): domain Eukaryota; kingdom Metazoa; phylum Chordata; class Mammalia; order Cingulata; family Chlamyphoridae; genus Chaetophractus; species Chaetophractus vellerosus. Next base: position 9,550 of record PVKH010004641.1, on the reverse strand, counting down.
AAAAACCTTGATCAAAATATAGTTGACTTATTTCTTGTACTTAAGTACGTTTTTTTAAAAAAGCTCAGAGTTGGAATGTGCTTAGTTTTCATCACCAATTAAAAAAATTCCAGAGACAGGAAACTGAAGTCTTCATTTTGACAAGACAGCAATGTTTTAAAGTATATTAAGATGTGAATTTGAATAACTCAGCAACATTTTTGTTTAATTACAAACAATTATATGTTCCCTTTGGCTACTGGTCATTTTCATTTACAATGCCATTGTCCTCCTTAAGTGCAAACTCTAAACACTAATGAACGTCTGAGGGACTGCAGTTAGCACACATTTGTAGACACTAAGCAAACATTTGTCTTTAAAATAAGTGAAGTAGGTCTTAGTTTACAAAAACTATCACTCTACAGCAAAAGTAATATAAAACAGCACATCATAGAGACTGACAAAAGGTCAGTGTAAGATCGGAACTTGTAATTTGGAAAGAAATCTACCATCTTTTTAAAAATGATGCAACTTTCAGTATAATCTTTATTCTCTGTACTTTGAAATGTAGTAAACCATTATTTTAAAAAGCAATAAAAGGTGCTTTTTTAACTGGCTTCAGAACAATGGTAGTGTGCCAAATGTCTTTCAAATGTATATTTTTGCTTAGTATTTTTACTTAAAATAGTTGGGAAAATTAAGTGAATCCTTAAAAAGTGGAAAAATTTACAAAGATTTTCACAATTTCCATGTGGTAACAAAGTTGAAACCATATTTAATTCTAGCATTTTGAGTAGAAATGAGAGAAGTTATTTCTGGCAACATTCTTTGCATCACTGAGCATTTGGTGAAATCATTTACCCAAAATTCCTATTTTGGTTTTCTATTTTTCCTCATTTTTGGAGGTGAGATTTAAATGTGATGCTGTCCAAAAACACACTTTTAAAAGAATGTGTGTTGACTATATCAGAGAATCAAATGCAGTGATGCAGATTTCTGATCATAGTTTCTTCTGTTAACCTTTTAAAATAGAATTGCCTTTGTGATTGGAAATGAGAGAACATCTCTATTTCAGATGACATTTCTTCAGATAGTAAGTTTCTTGAAGACAAAAATAAAGTGTTATTTCCTTAAAGTGCAATTTATCCCTTTAACAGTACCTCATTATGAAGGATGGCATGATGATATTTGAAGAAAAGGGGGAAATTTGAAAATTCTGTTTCTTCTAAGCAGTTGTAAGGGGTGCATTTTATCTTCATAATATTCTTTTTAAAAGTTTGCTTCCTTCTAGGGAATGGGAATAATATTAATGTACCTATAACACTTGGGTAATGTGATGGGGAATAATTGTAAGTCAATTGTAAGCACTCTAACCTGTATGCTATAATAAATGTAGATTGTTATTACTAAAGAAAAATAAAAACAAAAGCAAAATATATAAAATTTTACAAAGGTTATCAGCCTGATATGTCCAAACTGAAATCCAAAATGTTCTGACACCCAATATAGTTTATATATCTCTTAATTTTTAAGTACGACAGTCATGGCTTCTGAACAATGCCTAACAATAGTCCCTGTATCTAATCACTATGATACATATATTTGGGCTGATGAGACTTCAGCCGGTATAATGTAATAGTCAAGAATAGGGCCCTTTGAGTCAATAGACCTGAGTTAAAATTCTGGCTCTACCGTTTACTGTCTTTCACTGTGGTTAACATACTAAATTTGCTAAGCATCAGTTTCTCCTCTACAAAATGAACATCTATGCACAGGGCTATTAAAAAAGATACAACAAGATAAATAAGACACTTAGCCCTGTGCCAAGCCCATAGTAAATATCTGGAAATGGTAATTGTTCTTTCATTACTTTTATTATGGTATAACATATTTCTATTTTATATATGTATCTTCGATGATTTGGATTACACATTTGGTCTCAACATCTTTCCTTTGAGTTGTGAAAGAAAGTCATAAATTTGTTTTAATAATGTAAACTAAAATTATTACTTCTTGATATATGCATAGTTACAGTAGAGATTCTTCTTCTTCTTCTTCTTCTTCTTCTTTTTTTTTTTTTTTTTTTTTTTTTGTCATTGAGGTATCAGAGGCCAGGGATTGAAACTAGGAACTCAAATGTGAGAAGCTGGAGCTCAACCACTGAGCCACATCATCTCCCCTGAGTTGGTTCCTTTGTTTGTTTTGCTTGTTTGTTTGTTTTTTTTGTTTGTTTTAGAATGACTGGGAACCGAACCCCAGACCTCCCATGTGGGAAGCAGGTGCGCAACTGCTGGAGCCACATCCTCTCCTAGAGATTCTTAAATATTTACCAACATATTTTTGTAGTATACTCCTTATTTTCAAGGGTGAAGTCTATCATTTTATTAGGCTCTAAATCATTTTTTAATCTCAGCATGATGAGACATTTTAGTGTAAATATTATTACCTATATATTTTTCTTTTTTCTAATTTAATCATTTTTCTTTGACTTTTTTCCTAAAAATTCATTCATTGAGACTGAATGTTTATGAACAATAATATTTAACCTTAACGTTTTTGACCTTCAGTTGAAGACAATTGTTTACTAGATTTGCCATTCAAAAGATCTAAAATTTTATTCAGATGTCATAGACATATTACTAAACTCTTTCATATTCTGTAGATTAGAGAGAATAACTTGGAAGATCCCAATCACAACTGCACATCTGAAAGCATTTGAAAAGGGTATTTAATTATAGCTACTACCTCTGTTTTATCCCCCGGTATTGTTGGTATTGTTCATTTTCACAATAAACAATCTCATTTCCATTGTCATTCCAAAGATAATAAAAATAGTTTTATAAGTTTGTTTTTAAGGAAAATGAAGATATTGGACCAATAATGTGATAAGTAAAAATTAAAAAATAAAAATAAAACCATTTGCACAATGAGAAAGCCCATTTGGTTTATTTCCGTTCTTTCTGACATTCCTCTCTCTTCTTCCCCCACCTCCTTTAACCTTCTTTTAAGTTTGAAACCTTAAAGTGCATCAGGAATGTAAATAAAGTATAAAATGGGAGGAAAGTTATGAACCCACCCCTTAGAATTATTATGACATCTATATTGGCTCAATTGGGATTTCAGACAGCATAGTTAACTCATCCAACATTTTTATGAGTATCCCTACTTAATAGTTTGAATTATATCCTTTAGGGTGTCCTTTCCTGATCATCCAACCATATTTATCATAGATGAGCTCTGTTTTCTAAAAAGGAAAGATATGGTACAGATTTGGATTCCAAATTTACAAACCACATAAAGAACAGGTACTTGAAACTGTTCAGCTTTTGATCTGGAAGCTACATAGTGCTAGGCAATAATATAAATGTCAGTGTCAGAAAGAGGTAAGATAATCTTTCAATTCCAAAGGTTGGGAAAGACAATTGTATCATTTGGCTGATGACTTAAGTACCACTTATTTAAAATAAAAATTTAGCTATCATAATAAGGCATTGTGTTATTAATAATCCATGCTAAATTTTAATGCAGTCATGTAACTAGCATACATAAATAGCGTAAGTAGGTTAGCTAGTAAGAATTGGTAGAAATGATTTTCTAAGGCTCTTGATAACTGCTCTATGAATGTTTTGTCTTTATTACTATTTACAAAGCTGAGCAAATGAAATGCATTAAATTGAACTGAGAGACTATTTGGTTACATAATATGACTTGAATATGGATGAAACCTTAAATCTTCTGTTATTTTTTAGAATAATTAGGCTAAGCATCAGGTGATAAAGAATTGGAAAGGTATAAGGTATTTTAATACAAAATGAATGTAAATATTCTCATTATGGCATTTTATTAACTACACTGTGTTTTAATAATTTGTTTCCTTTTCACAAATTTTGACTAAAAATGGACTGAAATTGAAGGAAGGGTGAAGGAAAAAGAGGATCTGAACTATGGATGCATCATCTTTATTACATCAGTGACATTTATTCATTTCTATGACACTTACCAACAATTATTAAAGATCTTTGTTACATATTGATTTGCACAGCATTCGGTGGCCAAGTAATTGTTTAGGGCTTTTGTTGGGTTATCTTGTTAAGGAAATCTGGTTTTTGGATCACTTCGGTAGACTTCAACACTTCCTTCTCTTAAGCCCTAAGTTGAAGGTAAACTGACTAGCATCCTCAGCTAACAATGATTTAAAAGTAATTGAAATTATGTTTACAGTACTACTTCCTTCCCCTCCTTTTTATTTTATTTTATTTTTTTTAATTTCTAGGTGGCAGAGAGAAGAACTAAGAAGACTCAACCCCAGGTGTTTTCTTGAATTTCCCATAGAATTAGAGATCCGTTGTGGGACAAAAGGTTTTCTACCATTAGGCCAGTGGTCCTCAAACCAGCAGCTTTAGCTTCATCTGTGAGCATGTTAAAAATATAAATATGTGACTCCCACTCTACTGAATAAGAATCTCTAGGAATGGGACCCCCAGTACTGTTTTAACAAGCTCTCCAGGTAATTCTAATGCATGTTAAAGTTTGGGATCCACTGCTGTAGACCAAGGAGGTATAAAGGAGAC
>PVKH010004640.1:0-23095 GCA_004027955.1 Chaetophractus vellerosus | reverse complement strand
TTGAAGAGCTCTTATCCAATAAGAAAAAGACTAAATCCAGTAGGAGAATGGACAAAGGTTATAACATGGGCAGTTCACACACAAAAATACTCGAATATATGAAAGAAGCTCAACCTCACTCATAATTAAAGAAATGAAAATAAAAGCAAAATGACATTTTCATCTATCAGATTAGATCAAAAGATTTGAAAGTACCATATTGGCAAAGATATAGGCATGAATATAAACTGATGCTTCTTTAGAAGGCAATATTGCAGTATCTATTAAAGTTAAAAAGCACATAGAATTTAAATGTGACATTATTAGACTTTCTCTGACCACTCTATCAAAAAATGTTCCCTCTTTAGCCCCTTGTTTTCTTCATAGCACTGAGCTGGACTCTCTACAGCCTTGTAACTGTAAGCTTTTACCCCAAATAAATACTCTTTATAAAAGCCAACAGATTTCTGGTAATTTGCATCAGCATTCCTTAGGCAGACTAATATACTCAGCTCAGTGGGGTGTTAGGAACAATAGAAAGGACCACTGATCACCCAAAGAACTGAAGGGATTATGAAAATAATCCAGTGGTACCCTCCAAAAATTCCCTGTGGCATCTATTAGCACTCTTCTGATTGGCCTGGTTGGCGTGAGTCCTTTGGAATCATCACTTCTTGTTAATGATCTACTAGTTCCCTCTAAGAGTGCCATCAGGTATTTTACTTCTTAGAAAGGCATTTTTTCCCCCCAGAAAAGCATTTTGCTTAATTGATCAGACTGCCTTCTGGGCCAGTTTGTCAGAGACAGTGTCAGGTTTTTATTTGTTGGTTAAGACAATGAGCCAGTTTGAAAGTCACAATTAAGTCTTATTTCACTTACTGTGCTGGTATAAATGAGAGCTTAAATAGGAAAGGTTGTCACCTTAACCTTGTTCCAATATTCCCTACAGAATGGCACAAATAAGGGTTGCATTTATCAGTGCAGACTGGAAGGGAACATCACGCTACCAGGGAACACCAAACCATAGCTCTTCCATTTTTTTGGACTGAGAGACCATTAGGTAAAAATTAGGGCTAGAAGTAAAAAATTACTGAATACTGAGGCAGAGTGGACAAAAGTGTCTTCAGGCTTCCCAATAAGCTGGTATTGATCAAGGGTCCAAATAGTGTCTTAGTCTAGGCTCCCATTCTTCCCATAAAGAAGCCTCACAATAGAGGTCCCTGGATTTGGCATGCAGACATGTATGAGAGCCTGGCTGGCCAGGGGTGAGGTTGGAGGTGGTAAATCATAATTGCACCTTCCTCCACAAACTGAAAACACTGACTATGCACCAAATCTTGTGTGGGGAGAGCAGCTTTCATCCTAAGGCTGCAAGTAGCACCTTTGTTTTTGCCTATGATTGTGGCTAACATATCACAGCAGGATTTTAGTCTAAAAGGGAATAACATACATTTATATACACATATCATATACGTATTCATAGCCTTGCATGTACACAAAAACACATATACCCCTGCATAAATGCATAGTCATGCATATGCATATCTACATGTATATACATGTGTATATACTCATGCATATGCATAGACATAGATTAGCAACCATGAGATCTCAGTTACACCTTCAATTCCAGTCCAGCTCCTCAGGAGTTGCTCCTGCCTTTCTCATTGCATATGTTTATATCATTTCTTATACAGTGTGAATCTTGACCTTCAGCTATGTCAACATATTTACTAATTTTCTCAATCCTGTCACACTTCTAAAATTGTTTTAGTATTGCTGTACTCATACCACACCAAAAAAATACTAAAAGGATTTCAATATTTAATTGATGTTCTTTCCCAACTCCTGGCCAAGACTGATAGCTTATACCAAATACTGTGCTTGTGACTTACTTGGATTAGAGTTATATTTTTCCTATTCAGCAGAATCATTTGTTTAAGTTTGCCTTCATATTTAGTTCCTCTTATCCTTGTTAATTTAATTTAAGTTTTGGAAAAGTAGAACATTAATTCCTTTCAAAAGTAAAATATATGCAAAAATTAGTTCTTGGAGAAGTAACATTCTGTTGGGGATTTAATCATGTCCTCCATAAAAGGCATGTCCAGGTCCCAATCCCTGCCTGTGAGTGTCAACTCAGTTTTAAATTGGACCTTTGAAGATGTTATTAGTTCAGGTGTGCACAAAATGAATGAGAGTGGATCTTAATCCAATATGACTGAAGTCCTTATAAGCAAAGGAAATGGACATGGAAAGACAAGCCACAGGCAGAATGTGGAATTAGTAGATCCTGGAAGAGAAAGGAGAATATTCTGGGAAGGAAGCAAGCCTCTCAGCTCTGAAACAGTGAGCTAATAAAATCCTCTTTAATTCAACCCATTATATGGTATTTGCTTTAGCAGCTAGGAAACCAAAAACAGTTTTTGGTACTGGAAATTGGGGTGCTATATGACAAATACCTAAAAATATGGAAATGGATTTGGATTGGGTAATGGGCAGAGGTAGGCAGAATTGTGAAGTGCTTGATAGAAAAAGCCTAGAAATTGCTTTGAGGAGACTGTTGGTAGAAAGAAAGATGTTAAAGGTACTTACGTTGAGGTCTTAGAAGGAAATAATGATGGTGTTATTGGAAACCGGAGCAAAGGTGATCTTTGTTGTAAAATGACATGTAACTTGGTGTAACTGTATTCTAATTTTGGATGGAAGGCAAAACTTGGAAGCAATGAACTTGGATATGTAGCTGGTGAGATTTCAAACCTAAGTGTAAAAAATGCAGCCTGGTTTCTCTTTGCAGCTTATAGTGAAATGGGAGAGGAGCATTTTGTAAGGCACAAAAACCCAGCAACTGAAGATGTGGGAAATTCTGAGCCTATCAAGATAGTGTGCTCTGAGTCTAGGGCCAGAAGCAGCTCTATCAGGGACTCCCCCTGAACTTTCAGAAGGACAGGACTCCATTAAAGGGTTTAACTAAACAATCTTTGCTAAAGAGGGTGTAGCTGCAATGTGGATCCTGTCAGCCATTTCAAGTGGGAGTCAAGATCAGAAGTGTAGTTATCCAAGGATCTTTGGAAAGTTCTGTTGCCCAATGGTTTGGACCCCCTGGAACTGTATGCAAAGGCAACTTTTTGTAAAAATTGTGTGAGCATTCCATTGCCAGCCTGGAATAAAAGCGACAAAGGATAACTTGAAGGAAGAATGACTTCAAGGGCAGAAGCAGGCCCACCCATGTGTGTGGAAAGGGTGGGTCATCCTTGCACTTGAAGAGGACATCTTCCCTGGCACTTGGAAGGGAAAGGCCTTGGGCCCCATTGTTCAGGAAGAGTGTTGCCACTCCAATGCTTGGGGTTGGTAGGACCTGTGCCCCGATGATTGTGGAAAGCCTGGTTGGCATTCTGATGCCCAAAGAGGGTGGGGCCTACACTCCAGTGTGCAGGGAAAATATGGCTGCTGTGGCATCCACTTGGAAGTGGTGGGACTGCCACTCCATCGGGTCTGGAGAACAAAGGTGGCTATAAGAACTTGAGATCTAATGGAGTTTGTACTGTTGAGTTCCAGACTTGTTTGGGACCTGTGACCCCTGTTTTCCTTCTAATTTCTTCTTTCTGTAATGGGAATATTTGGCTTATGGCTGTCCCACCATTATATATTGGAAGCAGATAACTTGTTTTCTAAGTTTCACAGGTCCATCAGGCAGAGGAATTTTTGCCCTAGGATGGACCACACACATAACTAATTTTGATGAGACTTTGTACTTAGCATGTTACTGAAATGACTTAAGTTTTTTAGGATATTATGATGGAATGGATATATTTTGTATGTGGGAAGAACATATCTTTTGGGGATCTGGAGGGCAGACTGATGGAAATTGAATCATGTCTTCCACAATAGGCATATTTAGGTCTCAAATGCTGTCCTGTGGATGTTATTAGTCCTGGTATTCCCAAACTGAATGAGGGTGGGCTTTAATCCAATATGGCTGAAGACCTTAAAAGCAAAGGAAATTGGTCACAGAAGAAGCCATGGGGAGCAGCTATATATTGGAAGTCAATGGAAGCTGGAAGAGAAAGGAGAAGACATGGCCATGTGCATTGCCATGTGGTGGGAAGCCAAGAAATCCCCAAAAGATTGCCAGCCAGCCAGAAGATACCAACCTTGGGAGGAAGTAAGCCTTCTACCCTCTAAAACCAAGAGCCAATAACTTCCTGTTGTTAAGCCAACCCATTGTGTGATACCTGTTTTAACAACTGGGAAGCTAAAACACATTCCTTCCTGTAACCATTCCCCTGAGTTTACCAGTCTTTTGACCCCCTCCCCTGGAACCCAGTCTTGAGGTAACTACTACATTGTTTTCTGGCTTATCTTTCTAGTGGTTTAGTGTGTAAAAGTATCTCTCCATTTCTCTCTCTCTTTTTTTAGTGTCTCCCTCTTTCTAAATCTAAACATAGTCAATACATACCTTGTTTTTCAGAGTTTTTTTCCGCCTAATATTATCTCCTGTAAAGAATTCCATTTCGGTTTTTAGGAAACTGTACAGCTGCATATACCATGGTTTGTACCACAGATGATACTATGCCATAGTTTATATTATATACCTTAGTTTAACTGATCTCCAATGATCAGACATTTAGAGGGTTTTGAATATTTTCTAATTGCAAATAATGCTGTCATGAGTCTCTTGTGCTAATGCATTTTTTCATGATACAAATTTGTATTAAACTAAAGAATAAATAATTTTAAAAAACTAGAGACCAATGTAAAATATATTTGATGCCTAGAAATATTTATGAAATGAGATAGCTTCAACATACACCCATGTAAACTGTTCTCACCATTTACATATCAGGTATAACATTATGATAACTTATGTATAGATTTTTTAAAATGAGAGAAAATGCTGCTATACACTTGTCATTAATTTGAAATCTAGAGATTTCACAATAGGTCTGTTTTATTTTTGTCGACTAAATGCATCTCTTTATGTAGTTTATAATGAAGAACCAGATGAAAATATTATACTTGAGCATCATAATTCAGGCTGAAAAACTCAAATAGAAGTAAAGAAAGAAAGAACTCTCAGAAAGACTGAACAACATGTAAAATTACTACAGATATCTTTATTTTAAGTTACTCATCTGAGCATATTTTATTTTTTGATTCAAAAACATGTACTTGAGTATATATGTTTTAGAAGTTTACACCTTGACCTATAATGTGAATATCTTAAGAGAACTAGGGACCAAAGATAAAGTATTAGTACCTTTTAGTATGAATTTCTGTTTGTAAGATTATTTCATGGCTGTGGACCAAGACCCAAAATGAGTCAATAGTTGTCTCTTAAATGTGGTGTTCTTCTTTTTTGGTGAATTAAGGGGTTCCTGAGATTTGTAACTCAAACTGCAAATGTGGGAAGGGTGGCTTTGGTGGCTTTGGTGGCCCATTGTAGGGTGTCCTGGGTATTCTATTGTTTGGGGCTGCAATCAAAGACTGCATCCTATCTGGTAACTCAACAGTTGGGTGCCATTTATACATATACATATATAAACACATATGCATATATATGTGCAGTTGTATATGCATATGCACATGTATAAACATACTTTAGAAAACATGAATGCTCACTGACACCTTCAGTTCCAGTCTACCCCTTCAGGGCTCATTCTGGCTTTCCTCCCTGTCATATGGGCATGTCCTTTCTTCCTCTATGTGAATCCCAATCCTCAACATTTACTCACTTGGTAACGCCTATAATGCTACTAAAATTGTTTTAGAATTTCTTAGCTTATATGACTACAAAAACAAATCTACTAAAAAAATTTCATGATTTAGTTTCTTTCCCTCAACCATCCTCATTCTCATGACTGTGGGTATTTACTAAATATTCTTATCATGAGTTCCTGGGATTAGTGCATTTTTTTTCTTTATATAGGCTTGTATCTATAAATTTTCTTTCATTTTTATTTCCCCCTCCTTATCCTTTTTTAATTAATTTTATTTTAATAAGTAGAATGTTGACCTTTCAAAAGTAAAAAATATGAAAAAGATATTTGAAGAGAAGTAACATTCAGTCCCATATTCCCTTCCCTTGCATTCACCAGTTTCTCTCCACTTGTAGATAACCAACTACTTTATGTTTTACCTTTTCTGTTTCATTTTGTAATATAACTACCTCTCTTTTCCTCTCTCTATGTTTTTTATTACACAAACTTACTGAAATGGTAGCAAAGTAGATACCCTCCTCTTTTTTAAAATTTATTTTTCACTTAACATCTCATTAAAATTTGTCCTTTTCAGTTGATAGGAATGTTATTCATTTCTTTACAGCTGTCTGTACAGCTGTGTGTATTAAATATATACCTGAATTGATAATATAGCATAGTTTATACTATATATGGTATATTATTCAACCAATTTTCTGTTAGTTGGATGTGAATGCTTTGCATGTACAAAAATTGTGTAATGATTTACTATGTATATAATCATTTTATTGTTATATGTATTAACCTTCAGTATAAATAACCGACAAAATCTAGCCATTGCAAAATATATTCAATGCCCAGAATAGTCATGAAAATATGAGAGAGCCTTAAAACGCAACCCTTGAAAATGTTCTCACAATGTTCATATCAGATATAGTAATATGATAATTTACTTATAACAATGAGAGGAAAGACTGCAGTACACTTGTTATAAAATTTGAAATCTAAAGATTTCATAATAGGTCTCTATCTATTTAGTGGACTAAATTTATCTCTTTATATAGCTCTTGATGAAGTACCATATGACAATCTCATGATTGAGGAAGAAGACATAGTGTCAAAAACCCAAATGAAAGGAAATAAAAAAAGGACTTCCAGAGGGAAAAGAATCAGCAGTAAGTAAAATAATTATAAATATCTTTAAATTATATTAAATTAAACTTAACAGATGAACTTTTATCTTGTTTCATGAATATGTACTTCAGCATGCAGTTTATAGACATTTTATACTTTGGTCAATAGTGTGAATGTGCTAATTCAAGTACAAAACAAAAGCTGAACATTGATAACCTTAGTTGGGATTTTTGCTTGAAAGACTATTTCATGAGTATGGTTCATGTGATCAGTATGTCAGTATCCACCCAAGTCCAACCACTGTCCAATAATTCTCCCTTAAATGGTATGTACAGTCAGATGACTTCTGGTAGATTTTGGATTCAAAATCTCAATGGCAGTGCCTGACCTGTGGTGCTCTGCTTCTTTCATAGGCTAAGTTGGCAAGATTGAGGTTTCTGCAACGTGTAAATCAAATGGCAAATATGGATCTGTGGGGTCCATGTGAGGTGTAGCTATGGTGGCTCATAACAGGGCACCATGGCATCCAGTTTTTTTTGCTCCAGTGATCAGTATCATCCTTTCTGGGACCCAAAAGATAGATACTGTGATAGTTAAGTTCATATGTCAACTTGGCCACGTTATGGTGCCCAGTTGTTTGGTTAAGCAAGTACTGGCCTGATTGTGCCTGTGAGGATATTTCAGGGATTTAAATCATCAGTAAGAGGGGGCAGATGTGGCTTAAATGGTTGGGTGTCTGTCTCCCATATGGAGGGACCTGGGTTCGACCCCTGGGCCCTCCCAGTAAAAAATAAATAAAATAAAACAAAATTAAATTAAATTAAATTAAATTAAATTAAATTAAATTAAATTAAATTAAAAATAAAATAAATAAAATAAAATAAATCATCAGTAAGTTGATTGAATCTATGGCTGGTTACATCTGCGATCAACTGAGGAGATTGTTTTCAGCAATGAGAAGTCACATCCAATCAGTTGAAGGCCTTAAAAAGAGAAATGATGATTTCAGCAGTCAGAAGAGAGACTTTCAGGGCCGGCTAGATAACTCAGTGGATAAAAGCGCCAGTATACCACATGGGAGGCCCTGGGTTCAGTTCCCGGGGTCCTCTCTGAGCGGGCCGAAGGCCTTGAGAAAGGCAAGCCGCCATGGGCGGGGCAAAGCCGTGGGCAAGGCAAAAAGCCTCCACGGGCAGGGCTGCGGAAGCCAAAACACGGAGCACTGCTGCCCGCAAAACATGGAGCGGAACCGCCCGTGAAGTGAGGGCTATTATGGTAGGAAAGGCTGTGTGGGAGACAGTAGGACTGCCTGTACCTAGCAAACTCGTACATTAAAAGCAATGCTGTATCCCTAGAGTGATTGCAGAAATTAGTGCCACCATCAAGGACTTGAAGGATGCAAGGATGGTGATTCCCATCACATCCCCATTCCTATTTGGTACATGCAGGAAACAGATGGATCTTGGAGGATGATGACTACAATTGCACCTGCTGTTCCAGATATGGTAGTATTGCTTGAGCCAATTACATCCTCTGGTACATGGTATGAAGCTATTGATCTAGCAAGTGCTTTTTTTCTCAATTGCTGTTAATATTGACAACTAGAAACAGTTTTCTTTCTGCTGACAAGGCCAGCAATGCAACTTCACTCTCTACCTCAGGGGTATATCCGTTTTCTAGCCCTATGTCATAATCTAGTCTGCAGGGACCTTGATCAACTCTCCCTCCAGAAGACATCACACTGGTCCATTTTATTGATTATATTATGCTGAATGGACCTAGTGAGCAAATTGTAGCAACTACAGTGGACTTATTGGTAAGGCGTTTGCATATCAAAGGGAGGGAGATAACTCCAAAAGCAGAGTCCTTCCACCTTAATGAAATTTCTAGGTTTCCAGTGTTGTGACTCATATCGAGATATCCTCTCTAAGATAAAGGATAAGCTGTTGCATCTGGCCCCTCCTACAACCAAAAAAAAAAAAAAAAAAAAAAGCACAAGCACAACACCTAGTTGGCTTCTTTGGATTTTATTTGGATGTTCTACTCTGGCTCACTTACCAAGTGACCTGTAAATATGCTACTTTTGAGTGGGGACCAGAACAAGAGGAGGCTCTGCAGCAGGTCGGGCTGCTGTGCAAGCTACTCTGCCACTTAGGCTGTATGATCCAGCAGATCCAATGGTGCAGGAAGTGTCAATAACAAATAGAAATGCTGTCTCAAGCCTTTGGCAGTCCCCTATAATAAAGTCACAGTACAAACTCTTAAAATCTTGAAACAAATTCCTGCAATCCTCTGTAGATAACTTACTCTCCTGTTGGAAAACAGTTTTGGGCCTGCTCCTGGGCCTTAGTAGAGACCAAATGCTTAACCATGGGCCACCAAGTTACCATGAGACCTGAGTTGCCTCTCATGAATTGGGTATTGTCTAACTCACTAAGCTATAAAGTTGGGCATGCACAACAGCACTCCATCATAAAATAGTATCTATGAGATTGGATTTGAGCAGGCCCTAAAGGCACAAGTAAGTTATAGGAAGAAGTGGCCCAAATGCCTATGGCCCCTACTCCTCCCAGATTACCTTCACTTTCCCAGCCCACAGTTGACTGAGGAAGGGAAAACGTGGGCCTGGTTTACAGAAAGTTCTGTACAATATACAGGTACCACCTGGAAGTAGACAGCTGCAGCTTTTTGGACATCTTTGAAGGACAGCAGTGAAAGGAAATCCTCCCAGTAGGTTTAATTCCAGGCAGTTTACCTGCATATTCATTTTGCTTGGAAGGAGAAATGGTTGGAGGTGCATTTGTATACTGATTCATGGACTATTGCCAATGGTTCTCCTGGATGGTCAGGGACTTGGAAGGAACATGATTGGAAAATTGGTGATTAAGCAATCTAGGGGAGGGCTGGTGGATAGACCTTTCTGAGTAGGAAAACACAAACATGAAGATATTTGTGTCCCACGTTAATCCTTACCAGATGGTGACTTCAGCAGAGGAAGATTTTAATGACGTGGATAAGATGACCCATTTGTGTTACCTATTGGCATCCTTCCCCAGCCACTTCTGCCATTGCCCAATGGGCTTATGAGCAAAGTGGCCATGGTGGTAGGGATAGAGGTTATATATGGGCTCAGCAACATGGACTTCTACTTACCAAGGGCAACCTGGCTACAGCTATTGCTGAGTACACAATCTGCCAGAAGCAGACACCAACTCATTTCCCAATATGGCTACATTTCCTGAGATGATCAGCCTGCTACCTATTTGCAAGTTGATTACATTGGACCACTTCCATCTTGGAAGGGGCAACATTTTGTTCTAACTGGGATAAACACATACTCTTGATATGAGTTTTTTTTTTCCTGCACACAATGCTTCCGCCAACTGCTTCCATAGGTACTTACAGAATGCCTTATCTACCATCATGGTATTCCATACAGCATTGCTTCTGATCAAGGAACCCCACTTCATGGCAAATGAAGTGTGGGAATGGGCACATGCTCATGGAATTTACTGGTCTCACCAAGTTCCCCATCATCCTGAAGCAGCTAAATTGGTAGAATGGTGGAATGGCCTTTTGAAGACTCAATTACGGTGCCAACTGGGTGGTAATATTTTACAGGGTTGGGTCATTGTTCTCCAGGATGCTGTGTATGCTCAAAATCAACATCTACTCTATGGTGCTGTTTCTTCCACAGCTAGGACTCATGGGTCCAGAAAGAAGGGGTGAAAATGGAAGTTGCACCACTCACTATTATCCCTAGTGACCCACTAGAAATATATTTGCTTCTTGTCCCTGAAATCTTAAGCTCTCCTGCTCAACAGGTCTTAGTTCCAAAAGGAAAAGTGCTTCCAGCAGGAGACAAAAACAATAATTCTTTTAAATTGGAAGTTAAGATTGCCACACAGCCACTTTGGGCTCCTCATGCCTCTGAATCAATAGGCAAAGAAATAGGACTGCTACTATACAATGGAGATAAAGAAGAGTTTGACCGGAATACAGGAGATCCTCTGGGGCATCTTTTAGTACCACCATGCCCTGTATTTAAAGTCAGTGGAAAACTGCAACATCCCAGTCCAGGATGACTAATGGCCCAGAACCTTCAGGAATGAAGGTTTGGGTCACCAAACCAGGCAAAGAACCACAGCCATCTTCCTGAGGGTAAAGGGAATATGGAATGGGTAGTAGAGGAAGGTAGTTATAAATATGAGCTACAACCATGTGAACAGTTTCAGAAATAAGGACTATAATGGTTATGAATTTCCTCCTTGTTTTGTTAGGAATATATTTGTATATATAAAGCAAATATCTTTGTTTTCGTACCTATATATCATATTAGATGAGTTGTATTAACTACATGTTGCAGTATTTACGTTATAGGAGATCAAGTTTAAGAGTGAATATTAACCAAAGACGTGCACCCTATTCTGGTGAAAGTTAGTGGATTCCTGATTGTATACAGGAGAGTTGAATATTGTTAGGCAAAAAAAAAAAATAATGTCCATTAATGTTTTTGTTTAGAGATTAAGTATGGTTTAAGGAGATGTGTATGGGTGCCAAGTTAACAAGGGGTAGATTGTGATGGTTGAGTTCATGTGTCAACTTGGCTAGGGCATGGTGTCCAGTTGTTTGGTCAAGCAAGCACTGGTCTTATTATTACTGTGAAGACATTTCATTATTTAAATCATCAGTAAGTTGGTTGTTTTTATGGCTGATTACATCTACAGTCAACTGAGGAGATTACTTTCAGCAAAGAGACATCTCATATAATTAGTTGGAGGCCTTAAAAGGAGAAGTGATGATTTCAGCAGTCAGAAGGCAGAATATACATCTGTACGCCATCTAGCCAGTTTCTCCTGGGGTATTTTCAAATACCTTTATTGGAATTTCCAGCTTGTGGCCTGTGCTACAGAATTTGGACTTGCCCATCTTCACAGTTATGTGAACCAATTCTTATAAAAACTCTCATAATATTTACTATATATACTATATATAATATATATATGTAGATTGTCCAAATAAGGGAGCCCTAATACTAATTTCTCTGCTGGTAAATCTTCATGTTCTTAGGAGTGGATGCTTTTTTCATGCTTTTAATTTTGTCAGTTAAGATCTAGATTGTGTAGCAGAACATTATCCCAATCTTATTAGTTTTTATTGAGCTGGATAAGGAGCAAGATTGGTAGGCTAGAACTAAGAGATCTGAGTTTGAGTCTCCTTCCTTTTAGACCCAATGGATTACCAGGGTAGGACACAGGGCCACTATCGGCTATGGAAGGGTGGGCCAAACATGTTTTTAAGTGGAAAAGAACAAGTTATTGGTGAGACACATTAGTTGGAACACAAGAAATCCACAGCTTAGGAAGTAGGTCTCGGGTGTTCTTGTCCTTTCATCCTCCCACTTTCCTCTCTCTTCAGGCTGAGTGGCCTCAGTCAGGTCACTTTCAAGTGGGAATCTGTGGTGATGCTCCCACAAGGTGCCACTCTCCCTCACTGAACTAAAGAAGATTACCTCTTCACCTGTCTCTAAGGTTTCTTCTTAATCTATTCTGAAAATCTCTACACTCTTTTCACTAAAGGCACAGTTGCAAAAACTTGCTGCCTTCCAACCTGTCCATGGCCCGCAAAAACTGCTTAGAACTATCAAGAGTCATTGTGTACAAGTTAACTTTCAGTGTCTATGAAGATGTTTGGTCTCGTCATGGGACAACGTGAAGCAGTAGCAAGTAGTTTCTTCCTTAAACTTTTTTTTGTCTGTCAGTTGTGTCTCTTTTTTCACTTACCTGGCATGGTTGACTGGGAGTCAGGAGCCAAAGGAAGGACCAGTGGTCTCATCAGACCTGAAAAACTCATGTAAACATGTTTCTTCAAGGCTCCACATATGGTGGTCTCAGCAGTAGTGTTAGAACAGTGTCTTTGCCACGGTGCCCTCTACCCCATAAGAAGGCCTCTGAATGGCAGACCCTGGCTAAGAATGCAGATCTATGGGGGAATACTTGGTAAAGCCTTTGTGTTCACTAAAGTTGGGCCTGAAAGAGCTCACATAGCATATTGGTTAGAAATGGACCCCTCAGTAAATATACTTAAATCTACATCTACATATACGTGCACAGGCATAAATATACATTCACACACATATATGCGCCCATGTAACATGTGCATGTGTGCGTGCATATGTACATGCATTGATGTATTTTAGAAATCATGAGTTCTCACTGACACCTTGTCTCAAGGCTAACCCCTCAGAGCTGATTCCTGCCTTCACCTTTTCACACAAGTATGTCCTTTCTTTCACAGTGTGACTTCTGATTTGCAACATCAAAACAATTATTTCCTCAATCCTGTAAGGCTTCTAAATTGGTTTACGTATTTCTTAATTCATAACACCACAAAAACAAACCTACAAAAAGATTCCAAGGTTTGTTTTTAATATCACTTACCCATTCCTTTCAAAGAGAGAAGGTATGTGCTCCAAACTGCATTCTTAAGTCACTTAGTGTTTTCTTTTCTCAAGTATATTCATGTATTTAAGTTTACTTTCAGTTTTGTTCACACTTCTTTCTCTTGATTTTATTTCTGACTAAGTACAACTTTAAGCTACTTCTAAAAGTAAAAATCATGCAAAAATTTTTCCTACACAAGTATCATTCCTTCCCATATCCAGTCCTTGTGTTCACCAGCCACATACCCCTTATCCTTACGGGTAACCGAGTGCGTTGTTTCTGGTTTACATTTCCTCTTGCTCATTTTGTTAAGGTTTGGATCTCTCCATGTATTTTTATACCCCCTTCCTTTGTGCTGAAAAGTAGCATACTGGATAACTTTTTATAAGTTTTTTTCTCATTTAACCTTTTCTCTAGGAAATCTGACCTTGTTTGTTTCTAGGAATATTTTTCATTCCTTTACAGCTATATGTACAGCTATATATACCATCTTAAATACAAGAGTTTATACTATGTTCCTTAGTTTATACACCTAGTCTGCTATGCTTGGACATTTCATTGGTCATAATATTTTGCAATTATAAATAATGCTATAATAATTAAAGTTGTATATATTCATTTTCATTTTTGATCTACAAATGTATATTATCCTAAAGTATAAATAAACTAATAAAACTACATAACAATTTCAAATATATTTCATGTCTGGGAATATTTATAAAATAATGATACAGCTTCAAAACACACCAATTGACACTATTCTCACAGTGTTCATCTCAGAACTAGCAAATGGGAGTTTACTTATAACTTTATGTCAATGAGAGAAAATGCTTCTGTACACTTATTATAAATTTAAAATCTAGAGATTTCACAATAAATACTTGGTTTTCTATTTAGTGTGCTAAATGCATCTCTTTGTATAGCTCATGATGAAGAACCAGATGGAAACCTGAAGACTGAGCAAAAAGATTCATTGTCAAAAACCCAAATACAAGAAAAGACACAAAGAACTCCCGGACGGGAAATATTCAATGGTAAGTATAATAATTATAGATCTCTTTAAATTATATTAAATTAAACTCATCTGAATAACTTTTACCTTGTGGTTACAAATATGTGTTTGTGCATACATTTTATGGACATTTTACTCTTTGACCTATACTATTATACTCTAATATAACTAGAGAACAAAATCTGAAGCATTGATACCTTTTTTAGGGGGATTTCCATTCATAAGACTATTTCATATTTATGGTTCATGTGCTCATTGGCCGTCAAAGTCTAAAAACAGGCCAGTAATCGTCACTTAAAGAATACATACTTTCTAGCTGAATCCCATATTTTATGGGTTCAAAAAGCCCAATGGGGGCCCCTGACCTGTGGTGGAATCCTTCTGCCATAGGCTCCAATCAGGGAACTGAAGGGGTGCTAAGAGTATTTGACTCCTTTATATTGGTTGAAGAAGAGAGGGCCAAAATCTTGGCAATTATCTGTTCTGGAATGAATTGGCATGCAACTTTTCAGGTTATACCTGGGATTTATATGTGGCTACTACATGCTTTTACCTTGTCTGTGTTGATGGCCTAGTGAATGAATTGAATGAATTGATGACAACCACCTGTCAGGCTCCACATGGCCAGAAACCCAGTGAGTTCTTTGTTTGGCAATCCCTCAATCACCATATTTGAGACCCCATTGTTGATTAAACAGACCCATTGATCCCTTCGGGAAGGCACTTGCCATATGTTCCAGGCAAGGCAGCTGTTAACCATTTTTTTTTTTTTTAAAGATTTATTTATTTTATTACATATCTCCCCTTCCCCCCCGCTGCGGGGACGCGCAGAGACTTGGTCACTGCGCAGGCGCGGCTTTCCCCGCTTGTGGGCGGCTTCTGCTTCCATCACGGCCGGCTTTTCAGTTCGCGGGTGGCTGGCTGCACTCCATTCGCGGGCGACCTGCCCTGCCCGTGCCGGCTTTTGCCTGTCCGTGGCAGCTTTTTTGCCCTGCCCACGGCGGCTCTGGCCCGCCCCCGGCGGCTTGCCATTCTCAAGGCGGTCTGCCCGCTAGGAGAGGTCCCCGGGAACCGAACCCGGGCCTCCCATGTGGTATGCCGACGCCCTATCCACTGGGCTATCCAGTCGGCCCCTAACCATTTTTATAAGACTTTCTTTCCTGATCAATCTTTGCTGTCTTTGCTGTCATCACTTATTCCACCACGGAGAAGTTGGAGAAAGTTCTCCGTAAAGATCTGAATTGTGTTACAGAAAGATTGACCTGACATATGAGGAAGTTTAATTGAGCTAGATAACAGCAGGATCAGCAGGACAGAAACTAGAAATCTGAGCCGGGTTAACAGTCTCATCATCTGCTGTTCTCACTCTCTTTTTGTAGACCCAAGGGTGTGAACTGGAAGGCTCACAAGGCCACTTTAGCCTCTGCAAGGGTGTTTCAAACATGTTTTTAAGTGCAGAGAACATGTAATGGGTGAGACAAACCAATGGAACCCAAATAATCCACAACTGAGGTAGAGGATGGTCTCTTGGGTGTCCTCTTCCTCTCATCCTCCCACCTTCTTCCCTCACATCAGGCAGAGTGTCCACTGTTGGGGCAGTATCAAGGTCATAATATACTCCAAAAAGTGCCAATCTTCTTCTCTGAGTTTAACAAAATTACATCGTTCATCCTGGAGACAAACTAGTTGTCTCTAACTTCTCTTCACTTGAAGGGATTAAAGCAATCCCAAAGGGCTCTACCATCTTTTCATTAAATTCATGAAAAATCTCAATAACTTGCTGCATCAGAGGCTGTTAATTTCCCCCAGGGAGCTCCTTAGAGCTGACAGTAGTCACTGGGGACACCTTACCTTGCAGGTTCTCTGACAATTCTTGTTCTCATCACTGGAAGACCTTAAGCAGTAGCCAGAAATTGCTCTGATATTTTTTTAGAGCCCTTCTGTTTGGTGTATATTTTGATCACTAGGTGAGCTGGGCTGAGTTCAGAGACTAAGGAGAAGGGTCAGTGATCCCTCTCAGAACTACTACAGTAGCATTCATGGAGAATGCTACTGTAATCATCCAGTAGCATTCTCCATGAATGTCATCCTATAAAGTCTGGTAGCAACTTCAGAGACCAAGTTGTATGCTTTATGAAGTACTTCTGAAAACCTCAGACACTTGCAGATGATCAATTAGTGCTCCCAGGGAATGCTGCTAGCACCTCCAAAAACGGTCCTGTGGGACCTTCAGGCTTTTTACTTTCAAGATAGGCACTGTCCCTAATTGAGCATAGCTCCTGCTGGGCCAATTTGTTAGGAAAACACTGCCAGGTTTTGTTGTTATTCATTTATGTATTTATTCAATTGTTATTTTTTAATTAGAGAAGTTGAGGGTTTACACAAAAATCATGCATAAAATACGGGATTCTCATATATCACTTGTGGCAGTTTGATATTATTGATGAATTCCAGAAAGAAATACTGATTATGTTTGTAAACTGGTTTGTTCTTCTGGGCATGATTAAGTCATGATTAGGACTTTGATTGGGCCATGTCAGTTGAGTCCCATTACATACAAAGAGAAGCAGATACATGAGGAAAGAGAGAAGGCTCCATTTACACGTCAGAGACCCCAGGAAGAGTCTGTAAACCTAATAGTTTACAGCTGGCTTTGTGGAGAGAAAAGAGCAGCTGAGCCCAGAGAGAAACTAGCCCCAGGAGAGAGATGAGACTTATCTCAACCTACAGCTGATATTGGGAGAAGCTGGGACCATAGAGCCTTAAGAGGAAGAGGAAGCCTGAACCCTTGCAGACATCGGCAGCCTTCTTACTCCAATACGTGGCAATAGACTTTGGTGAGGGAAGTAGCTTACGCTTTTTGGCCTGGTCACTGTAAGCTTCTACCCCAAATAAATACCCTTTATAAAAGTCAACAGATTTCTGGTACTTTGCATTAGCACCCTTTAGGCTGACTAATACACACCTTGCATTAGTGTGAAACATTTGTTATAACTGATGATAGCTCATTTTTATAATTGTATTTATAAATTTTATAATTGTTCTATTAGCTATAGTCTATGGTTAACTTAGGATTCATTATTTACATTGTGTGTTTCCATGAATACCTTTTAAAAAATTTAATTCTAGTACCATATATACAACAATAACATTTCCTCTTTTAACCATATTCAGATATATATTTCAGTGCTGTTAATTATACTCAAAATGTTGTTCTACCATCCCCACCATCCATTACCAAAACACTTCCATCATTCCAAATAGAAACTGTACGTTTTAAGCCTTAACACCCTATTCTCCATCCCCACACCATTCCCTGGAAACCTATATTCTGGATTCTGACTTAATGAGTTTGCTTACTCTAATTATTCCATATCAATGATGTCCTACAGTATTTGTCCTGTTCAACATTGAACTTCAGTACAATGTTGAATAACAGTGGTGACAGTGGGCATCCTTGTTTTCCTGTTCTGGAGGGAAGGCTCTCCATCTTTCACTAATAATATGATGTTAGCTGTGGGTTTTTCATAGATGCACTTTATCATGTTGAGGAAGTTTTATTCTATTCCTAGTTTTCTAAATGTTTTTTTAAGAAGAGGTGCTGGAATTTATCACATTCCTTTTCTGCATCAGTTGAAGTGATCATGTGGTTTTCCCCCTTTATTATGACATTGTGATGTATTACATTAATTGAGTTTCTTATGTTGAGCCAGCCTTGCATATCTCGGATAAATCCCACTTGATTATAGTGTATAATCCTTTTAAAATGCTGTTGGATTCAGTTTGCTAATATTTTGTTGAGGATTTTTGCATCTGTATTCATATAAGATATTGGTCTGTGATTTTCTTTTCTTGTGGCATCTTTATCTGGCTTTTGTATGAAAGAGATGTTGGACTTGTAGAATGAATTAGGGAGTATTCTCTCCTCTTCATGATTTTGGAAGAGTTTGAGCAGAATTGGTGCTAATTCTTCTTGGAATATTTGGTAAAATTCCCCCGTGAAGCCATCTGGTCCTGGAATATTCTTTGTTGGGAAGTTTTGATTACTGAAATAATCTCTTTACCTCATTATTGGCTTGTGGAGATCTATTTCTTTTTCAGTCAGTGTAGGTAGTTTCTATGTTCCTAGGAATTTGTCTATTTCATCTAGGTTATCTAATTTGTTGGGATAGAGTTGATCATAATGTTCTGTTGTAATCTTTTTTATTTTAGTGGGG
This sequence comes from Chaetophractus vellerosus, assembly GCA_004027955.1. Classification (NCBI taxonomy): domain Eukaryota; kingdom Metazoa; phylum Chordata; class Mammalia; order Cingulata; family Chlamyphoridae; genus Chaetophractus; species Chaetophractus vellerosus. Next base: position 4,617 of record PVKH010004640.1, on the reverse strand, counting down.
TTGGTAGTAATGTCTCTCTTTTTAGTTCTGATGTTAGTTATTTGTGTCCTCCCTCTTTTTTTTACTTGGTCAGTCTACTAAAGGTTTGTTAATTTTATTGCTCTCCTCAAATAACCAACTTTTGGTTTTGTTGATTCTTTCTATTTCTTTATTCACTGTTTCACTTTCTACTTTAATCGTTCTTATTTCCTTCTTTCTAGCTCACTCTAGGTTTAGCTTGCTCTCCTTTTCTAGTTCTTCCAGTCTTGAGATTAGGTCTTTGATTTGAAATCTTTCTTCTTTTTTAAAAAAATATATTTTTATTAGAGAAGGTGCAAACTTATAAAACAATTATGCGCATGTGTGGAATTCCCATATAATACCCCTCTACTCCCACCCTACTTTGTTGTAGAACAACTGCTACAGATTATGAGATAATGTCATCAGACTATTACCACTAATTATGGTCCATAGCATACGTTTGGTGTATTTTTTCCATACCCCCTTATTATTAACACAGTATATCTTTGGTTTTGATGCAAGAATTACTGTTAATTATAGTTAATAGGCCATAGGTTACATTAATTGTATTTTCCCAGGCTTCTCCATGTTCTTACCACCTTGCAATAGTAATGTACATTTGTTCTAATTCATAGAAGGGACATTCTTGTATTTGTACTCTTAACCACAATTCTCATCCACCCCTGGGTTCACTGTTATTCAGTCCCTAGATTATTCTCTAGCTTTCTTTAAATTGACATTTACATCCCTAGATTACCCTTTATAGCCACAATCCCATTTATGAACCAGCTGCATTAGTTCTATTCACTATAATGTTTTACCATCTACTCTATTTCCGTACTTTTACGGTCAAGTTAGTTAAAACTTCTACGTACATTGAGCATCAGTACCCCTTCTCAGCCCATCTCTTATCTCCTAATAACCTATACTCTAGGTTTTAATTCCTTGAATTTATTCTTCCTATTTAGTTCATACTAGTGAGAACATGCAATATTTGTCCTTTTGTGTCTGGCTTTTTTCATTTAGCATAATGTCTTCAGGGTTCATCCATGTTATCATATGTGTCTCAATTTCATTTCTTCTTATAGCAGCATAGTATTCCATTATATGTATATACTACATTTTGTTTATCCATTCATCAGTTGATGGACACTTGGGATGTTTCCATCATTTGGCAATTGTAAATAATGCTGTTATGAACATTGGTGTGAAAATGTCTGTTCATGTCATAGTTTAAAGTTCTGGATATTTTCCTAGTAGAGGAATTGCTTCATCATATGGCAGTTCTATACTGCCAGACTGTCTTCCACAGAGGCTGCACCATTTTACAATCCCGCCAACAGTGAAGGAGTGTTCCTATTTCTGCACATCCTGTCCAGCACTTATTATTTTCTGACTTTTAATTAATGGCCATTCTATGTGGTATGAGATGATAACTTATTGTTGTTTTAATTTGCATTTCCCTAATGGACAGTGATACTGAATATTTTTCATGTGCTTTTTGACCATTTGTATTTCCTCTTTGGAGAAATGTCTATTTAAGTCTTTTGCACATTTTTAAATTTGGTTGCTTGCTCTTTTATTGTTGAGTTGTAGGATCTCTTTATATAGAATGGAACTCAAGTCCTTATTGGATATGGGGTTTCCAAATATTTTCTTCCATTGACTGAGCTGCCTTTTCATCTTCTTGACGAAGTCCTCTGAATTACAAATATTTAAGTTTGAGGAGGTCCCATTATTCTATTTTTTCTTTCATTGCTTGTGCTTTTGGTGTAATGTTTAATAATCTACCACCTAGCACCAGGTCTTGAAGATATTTCCCTACATTTTCTTCTAGGAGCTTTATGGTTCTAGCTTTTCTATTTAGGTCTTAGATCTATTTTGAGTTAATTTTTATATAAAGTATGAGATAGGAGCCCTCTTTTTTTCTTTTAGCTGTGGATATCCAGTTCTCCCAGCACCATTTGTTGAATGGACTGTTCTGACCCAGTTGGGTGGGCTTGACAGCCTTGTCAAAAAATCACTTGACAATAGATGAGATGGTCTGTTTCTGAATCATTAGTTCGGTTCCATTGGTCTATGTGTCTGTCTTTGTGCCAGTACCATTCTGTTTTTACCACTGTAGCTAATTAATATGATTTAAAGTCTGGATGTAAGATTCCTCCAACTATGCTCTTCATTTTTAAGATGTTTCTGGCTATTTGGAGCCCTTAACCTTCCAAATAAATTTGATAAGTGTGTTTTTCATTTCTTTCAAAAATGCTGGTAGAATTTTTATTGGGGTTACATTGAATCTGTATATCAATTTGGATAGAATTGACATCTTAACAATATTTTGTCTTCCAATCCATGAGCATGGAATATTCTTCCATTTATTTAGGTATTTTAAAATTTCTTTTAGCAATGCATTGTAGTTTTCTGAATATAAGTGCTTTACATCCTTGGTTAAGTTTATTCCTAAATATTTGATTCTTTTAGTCACTATTGTAAATGGAATTTTTTTTTCTTGACTTTCTCCTCAGATTGCACATTACTAGGTGTAGAAACACTACTGGTTTTTGCCTATTAATCTTGTATCCTGCCACTCTGCTGAAATCATTTATTCACAATCACAGCTTCATTATAGATTTTTGGGGGGACTTTCTAGATACAGGATCATATCATCTGCAAATAGCAAAAGTTTTACTACTTCCTTTCTGATTTGTATGCCTTTTATTTCTTTTCCTTGCCTGATTGCTCTAGCTGGAACCTCTAGCACTATACTGAACAACAGTGTTGACAGCAGACATCCCTGTCTTGTTCCCAATCTCAGTGGGAAAGCTTTCAATGTTTCATGATTGAGTAAAATGTTAGCTGTGGGTTTTTCATATATGGCCTTTATCATGTTGAGAAAGTTTCCTTCAATTCCTAACTTTTATGATAAGAAAGGATGCTATATTTTGAAAAGCCTTTTCTGTGTCAATTGATAGGATCACGTGATTTTTCTTCTTTGATTTATTAATGTGGTGTATTATGCTGATTAATTGTCTTGGTTTGAACGACCCTTGAATGCCTGGTATAAAACCCACTTGATCATGATGAATAATTCTTTTAATGTGTTGCTGGATTCAATTAGCAAGTATTTTGTTGAGGATTTTTACATCTGTATCCATCAGGGAAATGGGTCTGTAATATTCTTTTTTGTTGATGTTCAGGAACTGGGTCCGTGAAAACGGTACCGCAGCAGATAAAAAATAATGAGAAAGAAAGACAAGAGATAGCTGGGGTCAGGGGACCCACCACCCAAAGGGAAGAAGAGTTCCCCCCCAAAAAACATCCTGGCTTTTATTAAGCTTTAGAACAAAGAAAATATGTGTGTGCGTGTTCAAAGGTAATAGCTAGTGACTAGTTACACTTTGAAAGAGTCAGCAAATCTTTTAGGGTTTAATGGCTCGGTTCTCTTCACATTCCTGCATATATCAGATCTGTTTAGCTGTTATCTTCACATATACCAAATACATTCCTTGAAGCACAGGATGCTTCTCCACTAGGCTCTTTCTAGATCTTATCTTAGTTTCTTGAGACTCAGAGACTTCTGTCTCATACATATCAAAGCAGTTTGCTTTCTGTTACAAGCCAAGGCTTTTAATTGAACTCCTTCATGTTTTTTATAATATCTTTATCTGGCTTTGATATTAGGGTGATATTGGCTTCATGGAATGTGTTTGGTAGTGTTCCTTTTTGCTAATTTTTTTTTTGAAGAGTTTGAATAAGAGTGTTTGAATGCTTGATTGAACTTACCTATGAAACCATCTGGCCCTGGGCTTTTCATTTGAGGCAGCTGTTTGATGACAATTTCAATTTCTTTACTAGTAATTGGTTTGTTGAGGTCTTCTATTTCTTCTAGAGTCAGTGTAGGTTGTTCATACGTTCCTAGGAATTTTTCCGTTTTATCTACATAGCCTAGTTTGTTGGTGTACTGTTGTTCATAGTATTCTCTTATGGTCTCTTTTATTTCTCTGAGATCAGTAGTAATGTCCCTGTTTTCATTTTTTATTTTATTTATTTGCATCTTCTCTCTTTATTTCTTTGTCAGTCTAGCTAAAGGTATGTTGATTTTGTTCATCTTCTTAAGAACCAACTTTTGATTTTGCTAATTCTCTCAATTGCTTTTTTTTTTTTTGTTCTCAGTTTCATATGTTTCTGCTCTGCTCTTGCTTTGGGAATAGTTTGCTGTTCTTTTTCTAGTTCCTAGAACCGTGTAGTTAGGTCATTGGTATTAGCTCTCTCTTCTTTCTTAATGTAAGCATTGAGGGCTATAAATTTACCTCTCAGCACTGCCTTCACTTCATCCCATAGGTTCTGGTATGTTGTGTTCTTGTTTTCATTTGTCTCAAGATATTTATTGATTTCTCTTGCAATTTCTTCTTTGACCCACTGATTATTTAATAGTGTGTTGTTTAATCTCCATATATTTGTAAATTTTCCCTTTTTATACCTGTTGTTGATTTCCAACTTTATCCCATTGTGATCAGAGAAAGTGCTTAGTATATTTTTGTTCTTGTTGAATTTATCAAGATCTGCTTTGTGACCCAACATATGGTCTATCTTGGAGAAAGATCCATGAGCACTTGAGAA
>PVKH010004639.1:0-23088 GCA_004027955.1 Chaetophractus vellerosus | reverse complement strand
TTAGCTTCTGTTTCCTTCACGAGTACAGCTGTAGACGATGAGGCTTTCTATGCTTTGTGTCTCTCCACAAGGCCAGCTGTAGGCTATCAGGTGAACGGCTCACTCCAGCATCAGAACTGCTTTTTTTAAATCTCCTCCAAATCTCCTCTCTGCTTCTCTCTAATCTCTGCTTCTACTTGAGACCACCCCCACCAAGGGGTGGGGCTCAACATCTCACTGACGTGGCAATTAACACCCTACTCATAACTTAATCATGCCCAGATGAACAGATGAGCTTACAAACATAATCTAATTTATATTTTTGGAATTCATAATTAAATCAAACTCAAACCATCACAAGAATTTTCTCTTTATCTTTGGCATTTGACATTTTGATTATAACATGCTTCAGTGCAGGTCTCTCTGTGTTTATACTGTTTGGAGTTTATTGAGCATCTTGGATTTGCATATTCTCTCTACCTTTACTCTCTTTCTTCTTCTTCTGGGACTCCCACAATGCAAATATTGGTATGCTGGATGTTGTCTCCCATAATTTCCTTGGCTCTGTTCACTTTTCTTCATTCTCCTTTCTGGTCCTCATAGTGGATTGTTTCACTTTTTTTAATCTTCCAGTTCACTGATTCTTTCTTCTGCCAGCTCCAGTTGCTGTTGAATCCCTCAAGGGAATTTCTAATTTCTTTTACTGTGGTCTTTAGCTCTGTTTGCTTACTTTTCATGATTTCTGTTTCTCTGTTGATACTCTCTTTGTGTTCATCTGTCATTTTACTAATTTCCTTTAATTCTTTGTCCATGTTTTCCTTTACCGCTTTGAGTATATTTAGGACCTGTTTTCCTGTTTGTTCTAGGTCGGGCCCTCCTCATCAATGGTTTCTAATGCTTTAATCTTTTCCTCTGCCTTGCCTGTTATGTTCTGTTTCTTTGTATGTTTTTTAACCTTTTGTTGAGACCTGGACATTTTCATGTTTTAATGTGTTATTGCTGGGATTTAGTCTCTAAAACATCTGTTCTTTAAGCTTTTATCCAGTTAGTATCATGACAGCTTTCTTTGAATGCCAGTAACTAACAAAACAGAAAAAAGGAGGAGGGGAGAGAAGAAAATACCTTTGCCAGATATTGCCAATTTACCTGTAGGATTGCTCCATTCATTGCCTTTAGAGAATAACTCCAGACCCAAGCATAGGGGCCTCCTGGATCCTTTCTGTGCATTCATCTTGTCTTGGGCATGTACCTGTGGCCCTAAGTATTTCCCAGTTTACTCCAGTAGGAATGTCCCTTCTTCCCTAGGAAACACTTTCCTCATGAGCCCAGGCACTGCACTATATGCCCTACAGCCAGCAATCCCTTGCCCCAGGAAGCCACAATTTGACTGCTTTCCCACAGGGTTCCTCTACACACAGGGCAAGTCCTTGGGCAGTGAGCCTGTGATTACTATCTTGGCTCAATTCCTCAGGCTCCCACTGGATTGTACCAGATATACATACTACCCGTGCCTGCCCTAGAGTTACTCTGCTCCCTGGAGAACCAGGAACAAGGACCTGTGCTGGGAGCGTGGGCTGGCTTTGTGCTGAGCCCTGAGTGAATAGGGATGGGCCAAGCCGTGGCTCCATGAGATCCTACTGCTTTTAAATCGTCTTTTTCTTGGTTCAGCATTGGCCCTGTTTTTTTTGCAAGGTTTTAACTGTTTTTCTGGAGCTGTGAGAAAGATGTCTCTGCCACTTCTGGCTAGTTGTTCCAAGCTTCTTTGGGAGCTAGAGCTCTGAAGCTTCTCACTCTACCTTGTGTGGGATGGGGTCTGCTTTGCTTTATAAACATATCTACATTTCCTTTCCTATTAAACTATGAACTCCCGAAGACCAAAGACCACCTCTGTTCTTCACCACTGTATCTTCAGTGCCTGACATAGGAACTGACTCAATGAACGATGGATAACTATTGATAACTGCATAAGCAGATTGTCCAGAGCATGTCTAGGTTTCCAGATTGTCTTTATTCTTTAAAGTCTGGTTCAAAAACCAGTTCCTTAAAAAATAAAATTAAATAAAAGAGGGAAAAAAAAAAAAGAAGAAAGAAAAGAAAAAGACGGTCCCTCCAGGAAATCTTCTTTGACCATCTGAACTGGAGATGAACTTACCTCCCTTTTGAATGCTCATGGCAATTTCTCATTACTTTTTATGCTAGACACACACACACACTACCTTCACTTTTCAGTCATGGCTCTTTACCCTTGTCCCCCTCCCTGTTAGATTGGCAATAGAAGGGTTCCCATTTGCTCTAGCCTGGTGACCCTCCCAATGCCTGGCTTTATTATAAAAGGTAACGATATATTCCAGATGTATACTATGGACCACAGTTAGTCGTAATGGTCTGATGATGTTCTCTCATAATCTGGAACAAATGTTCCACAACAATGTAATGTGTTGGTGGTGGGAAGGGAGTGTTATATGGGAATTTTGCACATTGTGCATGGTTGTTTTGTGAGTTCACAACTTCTCCTATATATATATATATTAAAGGTAATGGTATAGTAAGTTAGGATTCTCTCTAAACCTGCTTAAATTGAGGCCATTGCTATGGCTATTTTTTTCACTTAGAGAAGGAAACTGAGACTTGTGCTCATAATCACTAAAGCAGTAAGTGTATGTAGAATAAGGGAAGACAGTACTTCATCTAAATCAGGGGTTCTTAATCTTTTTTGTTCCACGGACCCCTTTGCCAGTCAGATGAAAACCAAAGACCCCTTCTCAGAATATAGCGGCAGATGGTTTTATGACACTTAACATCAGCATGTCTTTAAATTAAATTTTAGGATTATTCAAAATTGTGTTTTACAACTTTCGCATAATTTCAATACCTGATAACCGAACATGGTTCAACATCTGTTCAAATAGTCATTTTCGGCAAACATTTAGAAATTCGAGTTTTCCCAGGGTGTCATAAACCCGTCTCCATCATCCTTATGAACCTTTTTGCAGACAGTTACCCACTGCACACGCCACATCAAAATAAAAACCATACTAAGTCCACACTATACTATATATTATTTAATAAATATATCACACCCGCACCAACACATCTCCAGCAGAATAATATTTTTTTGAATTTTCAATTCAAACTCGTGGACTCCTTAAAATCTTTCCATGTCCGTGGGGGTCCGTGGACCCCTGGTGAAAAATCCCTGATCTAAATTATTTTGTCTGAGCATATTTCAGTTTTTCTCAGGAATTCAAGGCCTTATGCTTTTCTTTGGACTTACGGTTCAAAATAATTGGAATACAGTAAAAATAAAAACGAATAAATAAAACAAATGCAAACTGTACTGTAAAGAATATGATTTAATGTGTGCGAGAATGTATTTTCTTTTATATTGTTTATCTGTGTTTCTGTTGGATTTTAGTTATACTGTTACTAATTTATAATAAATTTTTTTAAAAGATTTATTTACTTTTATCCATTTTTTTTTGTTACATATCCCCACCCCCCCTTTCTGCTTGCTCTTGCTGTGTGTCCATTTTTCTGTGTTCTTCTATGTCTGCTGCTTGTCTCCCTCGATTTTTGCGGCAATGTGCCGAGTCAGCCCTCCGTGCAGGCGGCTCGCCTGGCTCGTAGGTGACTCCATTCCGTTTCATGGGCGGGTCCGCTCCGTGTTTTGCAGGCAGCACAGCTCTGTGTTTTGCGGGCTGCTCGGCTTCATGATTCCTGGGCAGCAGCTCCATGTTTCACGGGTGACTTGCCATGCCCGTGGCGGCTTTTTGCCTTGCCCACAGCGGCTTTGCCCTGCCCATGGCGGCTTGCCTTTCTCAAGGTCATCTGCCTGCTTGGAGAGGTCCCCGGGAACTGAACCCAGGGCCTCCCATGTGGTGTGCTAGCGCCCTTATCCACTGGGCTATACAGCTGGCCCCTATAGTAAATTTTTATGTATCACAAAATGAGACTTTTCTTTAAGTTATACTATGCAAATATTTTCCCAGTCTTTCAGCAGTCTTTTGACTTTGCTATGCTATTTTAACCAGTCTTTAGTTTAACTTAATTTTATATGTATCAATCATTTCTTTTTATGTTTTTCTGAGATTTTTGTTACTATTATATTCAGAAGTGCATTCCCATTTCCAAGATGACAAGAGTATTTACATTTTTTCCTTTAAGATATTAAAACATAAGTTCAGATATGGCTAGGATCTTAGAAGAAATTCCCTTTCTCGGTGCGATTATTTATCCCTACATGTGCTTTGTTTAGCCCACATGTTTCGTTAACTCCTATTGCCAACAGGTATGCATCTGAGTATGTAGAGATGAGTGAGACTGGAAATGTTCCTGGTTCGGGGAAGTGATAATCTATCAGAGAACGGTAAATATCAAACAATAAACAAATCAATACACATGGTATTTTTAGTTAGTGAGATTGCTGAGAAGGACAGTGGAACGGCATGAAGGGGATGTGGAGGCAGATCTTACTGGTTGACAGGGTGTTATCTCCGAGGTGGTAAGACTTCCACTGCTACCCCCAGGACACTTCAGTGGACAGTCCTGAGGAAGTGGTTTACGGATATGGCTGGAGTGGCAAAAGAGCACTCTAGCTGCCATGCAGAGAGGAGGCTTTAGGGGCAAGAAGGAGAGCAGACATACTGGTAGGTAGGAAAAGTATGTCCATCTGGAACAGACCCAGAATTTGATCAGTGAGTCCAAGCTCTCTGAGTTTGAGGGAGGGCACAGTCGCTGCTGTAGAAATGCTGGGCATCAGGTGTGCAGATGAGATACTAGCTTGAACCTGGTACTGGGACCATTCAGAGGAAAGCTGGACAGGTTGCACCGTTGCTCGCTTGGCGCCAGCAAGTAGCGTGAGCTTGCTGGTGATGGATGGCTTTACATTGTTCTGTGCACTGCATTCAGTGGTGGGAGGATGGGACAGCCCCCAGGGACCACGCGGGAGTCCCTGGGCTTTTCTTGCACTTTGTCTTGCCCGTGGTATCCAGCCAAGGTAATAACTGTGTTTTAGCCACACTTCCGCCTAGAAATCTCACTATTGTTACTTATGCTTTTGTTCACAGTTTTTGTATTAATATTTTTTACTGCACTTTAAACTGTCTGAATTTCAGTGAAAATGAGATGGAGCCGTTTGTAAAGCATAGTGAAGATTTTTATTTTTAAGAATAGAAAGAATGTGACAATATGCACTTCATTATTAGAATCCTCCCTTTCCTGAAGGCCCATGCACATTTCTTTGCTTAATCAGTGTTTTATGTTTTGTTCTTCATTTTATAAACGATTCCTCCTCTTGACTTCCCAATCTCAGGAGACAACAGTGTATCCCTTGAAAATACAGAGAGTGAATTGGTCCCAAGTGTGTGTTTTCCAAGTGTTGGCTTTTCAAGACATTTTCATGAAAAGGACTAGTATTGCTAAGTCATTTTTTCATATAAGGAGGTACATGTTTGGGTATTGAAATTAATTTCCCTTATCTTGCCATACAAATAGCCACCCCGGCTTCTTTGATTTATTACCGTGGATGGTTCAGCAACACTAAAAACGGAGGACGGGAAGACATCACCTTTATGTGGCATCATTAGTCACAGCTTTAAAAGCATTGTCCTGAATGGGCTGTTTTGCACAAGCCCTGCCATGCCACAGGACCTCCCTGTTCTCTTCCCAGGTCCTGGGGACGCTGGGCCCATCTGTGGCTCTGGGCCACATTTTTCATTTCCTAATTGGTTGCCCCCATCCAAAAATTCTTTGTTTTTCCTCTCTTAACATGATTTGAAAGAACTTTCTAAAATGCAAATATAATCCCCAATTAAAACCCTCTGTATAAGGCAGTCTACAAATTGGGAGATAATATTTTTAAATCACATATCCAACAAAGGACTTCTATCCAGAATAAAAATCCTAAAACTCCGTTTAAGGGGGAAAAAAACAACTATCAAACAATTTAAACAGCAAAAGACTTGAACGGATGTTTCACCAAAAATACATGGAAGGCAAATAAACACATGAAAAGTTGTTCAACATTAGGCATTAGGGAAATGTAAATTAAAAACATAATGACAAAAAGACAAAAACAAACAAAAATACCCCCAATGCGATATTCTATTAAAATGGCTAAAGTAAAAATACTGACAGTACCCAAAGCTGGCGAGGATATGGAGCAGATGGCTCCCATGCATTTCTGGTGGGGATGCAAAATGGTGCGGTCACTCTGGAAAACAGTAGGTAGTGTATGAAAAAATTAAGCATACACTTACCACAAGATTCAGCAATCCCTCTCTGGGGTAGTTTTCCTAGAAAGACATACCTTCTCGCAAAAACCTATACACAGATGTTCATAGGAGGAGCTTTATTTATAGTAGCCCCAAACTGGACACAATCCACATGTCCTTCGGTGGGTGAGAGGATAAACGCATGCTGGTCATCCATGTAATATATGTTCCGTATAATGGAATACTATTCAGCAATAACAAGGATAGACTATGAATAAACCCAACAACTTAAAACCATCTCAGAGACATTTTGCTGAGAAAAACGAAGCCAGTCTTAAAGGGTTATAAGCTGTATAATTTCATTATAATGACATTCTTGAAAAGACAAAACACAGTGATGGGATCACATCAGTGGTCGTCAGGGGTTAGGGATGAAGAGTGGGTTTGACAATGGAGGGGTAGCACAAGGGAGTTTTTGGGGTGATGGAACTGTTTAGTACCCTGAATGTGGTGGTGGTTATATGAATCTACACATGGGTTAAAAGTCGGAACTATGTACCCATTCCCCATCGCCTGACCCCAGCAAGTCAATTTTACCGTATGGTACATCTTTAAAAAAACAACAACAAAGTTGTCCAAGCTTTTGCATACGGTCTACAAAGCACATCTGACCTCTCCTGATACATCTCCCTCCTTCTGAGCCTTCTGGTCCCTCTCTAAGGGTCTGAACACTGTGGTCACTTTGCTCAGAGCCTTCCCTGCCCACCTCCTGCTTTGTATCCCTCATGGTTCAGGTGTTGAGGCACTGTCGCTCTTTTAGGAAAACTGCTTCTGAATATCCAACCCAGGACGTTTTCACGCCCCTGTCACAGACTTAGTGTCCTGCCCTGATTGCCTGCCTCCATGTCTGTGTCTGTCTTGCATGCCAGGTTGTAAGTTCTAAGAGAGCTGGTTTTACTGCTCATTCTTCAGCCCTGGTAGGAAGGCCCATAAACAGTTCACTAAATAAAGAGTGAGGATAAGAAAACTTGGCCTTTCTCTGGATGTTTGTGTCTCTTACTCTCTTGCAGAAATTTCCTTCCATTCCCTTACTCTTTCAGTAAGGGAATCTTTTTTTTCCTTTTTTTCCCCAAATTTTGCACAAACTACTTGTTAAATAGGAGTAAATTAAGGTTTTAAGACTTTTGTGCTTTTTTCCCCCTTTCAGTAAAAGTAAAATTGTGTTGCAGGATAAGAATGTGGAGGGGGGGGGTTGTTTCTTGTGTATTTTATCAGAGATTACATGGGTTTTATATAATACACCATGAAAAGGCATTAGTGATAAAATCCTTATTATTATTATAAATATATTTTTTACATATTTACTAAGCCCCATCTTACAAATTCCTTTGGGGAGAGAATAGACTTTCTGGAAAAATATTCAGGGGAACAGATGTGGCTCAAGCAGTTGAGCTCCCGCCTCCCACATGGGAGGTCCTGGGTTTGGTTCTTGGTGCCTCCCCCAAAAAACGGCAGGCAAAACAAATGAGAAAACCAACTCAGGGAGGCTGATGTGGCTCAGTGGTTGTGTGCCGGATCCCCACATATGAGGGTCCCGGGTTCAATCCCCAGCCCCCAGTACCTAAAAAAAAAATTCAGCTCCTCTTCTGGAATAAGCATTAGTAAAAATATTTTTTAAAAGAAAAAAGCAGCCAACAATAACATGGCACTTAATAAATGCCAGACACTGTTTTTAAAAATCTCATTATATGTTTTACCATACTTGTTCTTCACTTCGACCCTAGAAGGCAGAACTATTACTTCCATTTTAAACCTGAGAAGATGGCAGTACAAAGTGGTTAGATAATTTGCTGAGGATCATACTGGTCAGTAGTGGAGCTGGGATCTAAACGCAGGCAAATACCTCCCCTTTCCCTCATTATCGTTTTCTTCCTTCTTTCTCTCTCCCATCTGCCTTCCTTCCTTTCGAGTTCTCTTGCATGGGAAAAAGAGAAACACTTCCATAAAATTTAGACACAAGCAGTATGATTTCATTTCTTTCTACTTCTATTGCTGCGTAACAAATGACCACAAACATAGCAATTTAAAACATCACCCATTTATTAGCTCAGAGTTCCATAGGGAAGAAGTCTGGGCATGGTGTGGTTTGATTCTCTGCTCAGGGTGCCACAAGGCTGAAATCAAAGTTTAGCTGGACTGGAGCCTCTGGGGAAGAATCTCCTTCTAAGCTCATGCAGATGGTTTGGCAGAATTCAGTTCCTTGTGGTTGTAGGACTAAAGTCCTGTTTCCTTGTCATCTGTCAGCCAGGGGCTGCTCGCGGCTTCTAGAGGCTGCCTACCTTTCTTGTCTCATGGTTTCCTCTACCTTGAAGCCAGCAATGGCATAGAAATCTTTCTCTTGCCTGATATCCTCCATCTTTGATGTCTAAACCCCAACATAAAGGGCTTGTGTATTTCCAAGTCCAACCCAGATAATCTTCCTATCTTATGGTTAGCTGATTTGGGACCTTTGTTACCTCTGCAAAATCCTTTCACATAAACATCTAGATTGGTGTTTGGTTGAAAATCTAGGGAAAACGTGTGCACACCAGAAGCTAGGCATTTGGGGGCAGCCTTGGAATTCTGCCTTTGACATTACATTACAGCATTGAACAAGGTAAAGGTAGAAACTGAGGCCAATTCTAAGGTATTTGTTTTTCAGGAGTAATTACATAAATTCTTTTATGTTTTTAGGGTTTTTCTCACCACGTGGCACATTTTACATTTATTAGCTCATTGGTTAAAAGCATATTTGTAATCTGTGTACTTTTGTTTGTGTTAGGAGGCTTGAAAAATAATGAAGTAGACATAGGATTAGTTGAAGAATAGTTTTCTATCACTTCTAATAAATTCATCAGTTCCTTAGCATTGGTTTCACCCTGCAGTTTCTTTTCGGCCTCCATGCTCCATCACCCTGTAGCTTCTTCCCCTTTTCTTTGGCTGTTTGAGCCGTCTCCATTTTCAGGTCTCATCTTAAATATTACCTCCTTATGGACAGATTCCTTGATGGCTTTACCTAATGTAGGTTAAAAAGAAAGTAAGTGAAGTTGTTCTTTTCTTGAAGCTCTCTGACACTTCCTGTGTAGCAGCTCTGTAATTCTTTTGGATTTGTTTGACTGCCTCTGTCTTATCTCTGCCTCTCACTAGACTGTAAGTGTCAGGAAGGGAGGAACCAGGCCTGTCTTGTTCTCCATCATTGGCAAGTGCCTAGACCGCACTTGGTACAGAATAGGTACCCCAAAATTATATGCACAATTGATAAGTATATAGAAGGTACACTTCTAGTGTCTGTAGAATGGTTAACTTCAAATTTTGATTGAAAGGTTGCTAGAATAATGAAACCAGGTTAATCACAGGGTCACTGCTAAACCATTATTGTTTGAAAAGAATCATAATGCTCTCAAAGGGCGGGGGAGGGGGATCTTACAAATGGTAGAACCAAAAAGGAGCAATGTCCATATTGACCTTCCAAGCATACAGTGTCAGTGGATTGAAGCCTCCAGGTGATGGACTGTCTCATGTTTAGATCCTGATTTACTGGTAAATTTTTAAAGCCCCAAGATGGATCCCTCTTTCCTCCTAGTCCTCCTTTGAGCCTCCTGCCTCTGAGTTTCTTCTAAGCCTCACTGTCACCTCCAAACTGCCTTAGTAACTGAAGACCCACTTAAAAGCTGTTTGACCTTGTGTAAGTAAACCTGCCTAAGCCTTCCTTTTCCCCTCTGTAAAATGGGTGTGATAATTCCCTCCTTAAAAGGTCATTGGAAAGATGGGAAGTGGATGCAAACTTATCTCACACTCTAATTGATACTTGCTATTTTTATTATTAATAGATTATATCATTTTAGCCTTGACTTTGTATATCCGGGGTGGAATTGCTCATCTTAGCGTGAAATGGTTTTTGGATATTATTTTTTAAAAGTTACAGTAAATTTTAGGATCCTTGGAGATAATAGGCTGCTTAATTGATTTTTATCATCATATATTAAAGAATACCAATTTTCAAATCGGTGAAATAAATACATTACACATACAACTATATTGAGCACAGTTTATTATTTATGATTATGAAGGCACTTCAGAGGCTTGTGGTGCCTCTGAATTTTTATTATGAACTCCAGTTAGCATTTGTTATTGCTGTTTAGAAGTAGTATTAGTTAATATCGAGTTCTGGAAAGCAAAACTTACATTTTTACATGTAAAACTAAGAAGTTTCCATAAATGCAGGTTGGCTCCCTCTGCCCTGCCCCTCCCCTTGTACCAGGTGCCCCCAGCCCTGTGTTGAGGCCTCCCCTGCCCTGGCTTGTGCTGGGAAGTAAGAGAACCCAAAGCACAGCCTCCAAGGAGCGGACAAATGCTGCTTCTTTCTGATAAAGTACTAAAAGTTGTTCCAAACCGGTCAAGCCGTTAGCACCTTTCAGATGAGACCATTTTAAAGAGTAACAAGGGCAGAGTAAATCAGTTTATGTTTCCTTTTTTAAAAAAATCATTGTAAAAGGATATATTCGATGAATTCCCAAGGCAGGTTAAACACAAACAGCAGATGTGAGGGTAGAATTGAGGCAACTCCTGTTGTATTTATTATGGGTATCATTTCCACCAATGAAGCTGCATCTCTATCTTTTCATTTATTTCACCTGTCTTTTAATTCACTGCATGTGGTTTAGAGAAGTCAGTGAACTGTATTATAGTGGTATTGGGAGTTTTGTTTCTGATTGAATCTCAGCAGTATGAGCCCAGAACAGAGGGCCAGGAGACTCTTTGCTTTGCCTGCAGTTAACTGGGAGAGCTTGGACAATTTGCTCAGTCTCTTTATGTATGTGCTCTAATTTCCTCTCCTGTAAAATGGGGCTATTTTCTTCTGGGGGTTGTGATAATGAAAGGAAATTTCCTATAGATGTGGGGGGAAAAATTAAATACCATGCAAATGCTTTCATTTTTAACCAAATTAATTTTAATTAATTAATTTTAGCCCAAATTAATATGCAAAAGCAGGATGCTGTTTCCAAAGTTGTTGGCATCAGTTCATCATATTTCTAGGTGAAGAATGTGAAAGTGATTATAGGTAATAAATATCTTTTTTTTTTTTTAACTTATTGCAGAGGCAGTTTTTCCACTGTTAATGAGGGTAATTTGACTTGGTTGAAGGATTGCAGTTCTTAAGAATTAATGCAGTAATCCAATTCAAAGATTTAAAGAGATCTAAGATTTTTCACAGGTCGCGTGCTAGTGAATGTGCTCCTATCACATAGCAGCTAATGGACTTGAACGCCAGTCTGTCATTTACTGTTCTCTCACTGCATAGCAGCTTTGCCCTTGGTAGTGAGTATACTTTCCGAGCATTGCAGGTTATTTAGAAGCCTGGTATATTTGCAACACCTTTGAGAGATAGTATCCTGTTTCCCACAGCCTCTAATTACTATAAAAACTTGGGTTATCTTTCGTAATTACATGTTTGAAGCCTAATCTGCTAAGGTCTGAGGAATAGCAGGCACAGAGGAGCTACCTTCTCACCTTTCTTTTTCAGAGGAGAGCCTTTTATTTTATGTTTTTAAATGTATTTTTAAAAACGAATTCATGTATTCCTGTATTCACACATATAGGTTAATTCTCGTGCCATACAAAGGTTGCATGCATCGTATTCATAACTTTCCACTTTTTATAATAATGTTTTATTAACAGCTAACAATATTTTGCAAAGGCTTATTTGTAAAGGATGTTGGAAATGCTGTTTCCCAATCCTATTATGTTCCTAAATATTAAAAATCCCCTTCTGAGGCAATTAGAAGCATTCACTTCTCTTTCCACATGTGTTCTCTAGACAGCGTCACCATTCTGTACACACAGGAACCTTTGTTCCTTAATTAGAAAACGGACTGGAGCTCATCAGTTGTGGTTCCAAATGGTGTGTGCTTGAATGTTGAGGGAATAGAACATTACCAGGAAAGATGGAGCCTAAATCTGGGAGCCTCTCCACAGTTCCGAGAACTGTTCAAACATGAGCAGCGGAGGGTCCTTGCAGTGCAGTTCTCAGGTCCTGTCCTGTCCTCGAGGGCCTGGCTGGCTGCTAGTCAGTTTTAAGACCAAAAGGATGTCTACGCTCACAGGAGGAGGGAAGAGAAGAAGGCACGGAATAAACAGAAATCTAGAACTCTGCTATATAGCAATCTTCCCAAAAGCGGGAAAGAAATCTCTTTCGGGTTTTTTTGATGAATTAGTGGACACCATCCAGGTGTATTTATATGTGACTCAAGTGGGGAAGTTGTTGACAAACAAGATAAAAGGTATCTGAGTGTCTCATGGGCTGACTTTCACTTAGGCAGACAAAAGGGCAAGCAGTGCTTTGGCATTGGACATTGGAAGAATTGCAAGAGTTTTGAAAGCCAAAACTCCCAAATTGAATTGGGCAAAGCCTTAGGCCCACATCCGTTATCAGTAGAAGCCCTGATTTTCCTGTGAAGAACAGGCATTTCTCCAGCTTCCAGGAAACTTCATGCATCTAATGTTCCCAGAAATATTTATGGTGCAAAAGAAGAGCTGCTCTCACTGGTCAAGGTGGAGATTCAAGACGCGGAGAAATAAGTGAGCAACTTGGGTGAAAAATCTCAGCATCCTTGGATGATGTTTTCCTGCAGCTGGGCTGGACTGGCAAGGGAGAGCTGAAATAAAGGGATATGAAGAAGAGAGCACAGTGTCAATTTGAAATCCAGAGATTTGAAAGTAGAGCAGGGTCAGTTCAATTCTCTTGGAGAAGCTTCTATCCAATCGGGTTGCTAACCCTCTGAAAGAAAAATGACTCTGGGGCCACAAGGCAAGTCTGAGATCCTCTCCTGCCACCCCACCTGCCAACTACCTCATCATTTCTTGCCTCTTTCCATCCCTGCCAAAGGATAAATTGCCCTCACCCTGTTAATGCTAATGGAAGACATTATTAACAAAAGGGAGTGCTTCATAAAGGGAGAAGAGGAGCTTTGGCACGAGGCGGCAGGACGCCCTTTTTCCCTGTGCTCATTGTGGTATGGGTCAGAAACCGTGAATATGAAAACAAATATTATTTCCCTGAAATGCGCTGCCATTTAAAGAGACATATCTAGCTAGCAGTAGGCATGTATATATATTTTTTCCACCAGTAATCTTTTTTTATGTTGTATTTCTTGAAGAAAGAAAAATAGATTTTAAAATGTAAAAACCTGTTCTTCAATTGAGTATGCAAAAATCTCATTGCAGTATTTATTCCAAACCTGCTCTCATAATGTTCAGTCAAGGAGAAAACAGCAAAAAACAGTTGTTGATGGACTTAGCACAGAACTGGATTAAATAAGCATTAGTCTACTGAAGCTGATTACAGGAATATGAAAATGCAGTATCTTAATGGTACATATTTTTATGTGGCAGCTCAGTTGCCTTTCATTTTGCAGCTAATATGTCTATTCTTATGAGTCATTTACTTCTTTAATTACCTTTTGCAGGCAAGGCACCATGGTATATTAATGTGAATGATTTTTACTGCCAGTTTATCATACAATGCCCCAGAAGTTGAAAGGCGTAATTGACTTGGAAGAACAGCTCGTGAAGGAAACAATATTTAGTTGACAGTTTTCCTTGTACTCTCCGTTGACGTTTATGAGTTTACACTATGCTAAAGGAGTAATAAACACAATTTTCTTTCAATAACAGGAAAGGGTAGCTTCTAAAATACATTTGTGGAAAACACATTTGTTCATTTCTTGAATAATATGAAAATAACACATTTCCAGTGATAAGACGTCTCAGATTGCCAATTGAATTAAACCTTTGAAGGTGCATTTATAACCTGTCTCAGAGCATTAGGAGATATTAGGGTCCGTGTGATTGAATCGAATTAATGAATATTTAAATTATATACAGGTTTGGATAAATCATATTTAAATCTAGTTGTTAGGGTGAGACCATTTGGTTGTGTCCTCCAAACTTCCAGAGGGAGGGAAGGCAAGAAGGGAGCTTGGGAATTGCCTGGAGGAAGATTTTCTTTCTCCATAGGAAGGGAAAGTCTGACAGTACAATTTGGGAAAATAAAAAGAAGGCACAGTTGATACAACTCCTTATAAGGTCTAGGCTTTGAACAGTTAAAGACTTGGTTGCTGCTGCTTTCCTTCTGGATTGGTGCCTTAGCTGGACTGGGGCAGTCAGAGAGTGCTTTTGTTTTAACAGTCACACGTTTGGCCCTAAGAAGGTTCAGCAGCTCCTGGCCAGGCCCTGGTTTGGCACATTGGTTTAGAGGGAGTTAAAACTTTTCACAGTTTTCTGGATTGTTTGCAGTTCAGCCCTGTGCAACATAATGAAAGTTTTCTAGCCATCTGTTGTTAAGCTGGCGGTAAGCAAGGCCAGTATATCCAAACAAAGTTCTGGCCTGCTGTAAACTGAACCTGTCAGTTTAGCATAGCTTCGCTGACCCCTCCAGTGAACGGGGCAGCCCTTGGTACCAGGCACTCCCTGCATAGCGCTTTCAGAGGGGAACTATTTTGGGGGGAGGGGGGGTGCCTGTTTACTTTTTCCACTCAGTGTTCCTCTTACTGGCTTGGACTGGTTTACACTTAATCTTGATATGGATAAATGGATACTCATGACCCCCCCTCCTTTGGAGGGGGCAGGGATTTGTTCTTAAGAGGGGACTGTAACTTTTAGAACAAGGTATGATGTTTGTCTATAATTGTGTGTGAGGTGACTGTGATTACAAAGGATGTCCTCTGCAGTTATTTTTGTACCATTATTTTGTCTTTTGGTGTTTGGGGACACATAGTCCAGGCACTGGGAGCGCCTATGTTTAACTTAGTTTATATAACCAAAAACGTATCGTAGCTTTCAACAGACTTTTTTTCCCCTTTTGTTCTGCATTTTGCATTTCATCATCAGAGGTTAATATACAGCAGACGCAAGTGAGCAGCAGGAGCAGTTTGGCAATGCCCCCTACTGTAGTGGGGGTACTTACTACTGCCTTCTGTGCTCCTTTTTATTGCTTTATATTGCCCAGCTTAACCTCAAAGTAATTTCCTTGTTTTGTGGCATTTTTTCTTCTGTACTAAACGTTTAATTCTTATTTCCTGTTTAGCGGTGTCTCCTTAGCTGTATGTGAAATATCCCTGTATATTCAGCTCCTTGCTATAACTCTACCCTTCACTTTTGTGGGCTCCCTTTTGTTCTTGACCCCTTCTCGGTGCTGCTGTAGTGTTATCCTGGCCTTGCTGAGGTGCAGTTCCTTTCCAGCATCGGGTACATATGTGCCCCATTAAGGAGGGCTCTAGGGAGCCATTCTGAGACTCTGTGCCCATCCCGATTTGGCAGCATGTGCAGGGAGAATGGCTGCTGCTGTGGCCGCCTCAGCCTCCCTGGATGGTAAGCACACCACAGTCCCACCCAGCATCAAAGGAAAAGGGCGCTGGAAGGAGGCACATTGGTCTGAAGCACTAACATGAGTGGATTTGGGCTCAACTTTACGTGCAATCAGGAATGTACAAGGGTCAGGAATTCCATAAATGGGGGTGCTGGGCAGGAGAACCAAAAGAATAAACAAAGAGGTGTAAAGCTTCCCTTTTAAGGGACAAGGAGTATTGCGGTAGTGAGAAATATTCTATTTGCAAGTTACATGAGTGCACTTACTAGGAAATACCATACAGTCAAAATCTATAAGGTGACTGACATATAAAGTGCTTTTTTGTTTTTTAAGGGTTTTTTTTTTTTTTCAAGTGTATTTGGGGTAGAGTTTTGGGTGTAAATGTCAGGTGCAATGCACCGTGCACTCACTCCAAGTGTCAAGCAAATAACCTTGGCATTTAGGACACTGCCTTGAAGAACATGAAATTGTATTTTGTTGTCTTTTTTTTTTTTTTTTAAAGGAGGACTACATTAAGAGGTCACCTATTAGCTGTGTTTTTGCTGTCTTAAACTCAGCCCTT
This sequence comes from Chaetophractus vellerosus, assembly GCA_004027955.1. Lineage (NCBI taxonomy): Eukaryota > Metazoa > Chordata > Mammalia > Cingulata > Chlamyphoridae > Chaetophractus > Chaetophractus vellerosus. The sequence continues at coordinate 6,929 of PVKH010004639.1, read as the reverse complement.
CTGTCTATTAAAATCAAACCACTGTGTAAACATTCCAGTGTTGCTCTTGGTCTACAATGGCCATGGGGATCAGGTTTCACCTGCCTGCACATCTTCAAGCAATTAGAGCAATTAGCGTGAAGCCATTTCACATTCAAGGATTCAAGGTCTATGGTGACATTCAAGTCCAAGAGAAGTCTGAAAAGGAGAGGGAGGAAGACGCCTAGAGCTTGGCTACTATTCTATGACCGTGAGCAGACACTTTCTCTTTTAAAAATAGTAGCTCTTTAATGATGTTATTATGAGGTTTTTTAAAAGACATATCAAAAGTTGTTTATGTCACACACACAAAAAAAAAAACCCAACAGTCATTTAATTATACTAATGAAGGTCTTTATACATGGCAGATTGAAAAAAGACTTCATGGCCATGAGAAATGGAGTGTTGCTGCTTCCTGCCTCAAAAGGGTAGGGACAGCGTTCTTTCTAGAAGAAGAATATATTTTATAATGTGTAAAGGAATTTTGCATTTCCTTTTTACGTGATAAACCTCCCTGTTTTAGACAAACGCAATCATTACAGCAACATGGGATATTTAGTTTGGAGATTTTTGGAGTTAGCCTTGAAAACAACTGCTTTTGTTTTTAGTTTTTTAAAGCTAGAGAATAATAGAGGTGACTTTAACAGTTTAAACTAGCTGGTAAGGTTTAAAGATAGAATCTGTTATAGTCCTTCAGATAGCTGCTTAGGCATGACAAAAAAGGACTTAAAAAACAGTCTTCAGATTCTAGTAGGGCTTTTGTTTGTATGTTTATTTTGCTTGCTTTTTACATTTGTAATTTAGCTACCCAGACCTAAACTGATGAAGTCTTTTTAAATTGCTTAGTACATTTTTAAATCACATTTTACTCTTGGTTTATTATGCAAAAAAGGTGGGGGGAGGGGCAACTAATTTTAAAAATCCTTGCATGCTGCAAAAGAAGATCTTGCTTTGCAGTCCCAGAGGGTGTTCGCAATCAGGAATAACCGCAGGCTAAATTATAATGTGGAATTCTGTTGCCCTTTAACCTGAAGTTGCCTGTTCACATTCCGCGTTTGTTAACAAACAGATCTAAGTACAAAATTATAAGGAAAATGACTTTTTTATTATATGCACTGAACTTAATTAAAATAAGAGGTTTACTTAAAAATAATAATTGTGAGCTCCTGAGAAAGTTTTGTCATAATTCCTTTAGGGGTTTGCCCCCAGTTGGCTTAAAAGTTACTTGATGTTGGGCAGTTATATTTCTAGGATCGAATGCACCTCTGTGTGATGGAGGCTGGATCATGTTGTTCATTCAGTAACTAGCCATTTTAGGGAACTGGCTGCTTAGAGCACTCTCACCCCATCTCGAACGACTTAAAGCTCTTCTGTTGAGAGCTGGTTCTCCTGACCTCCCACCTTTGTGGCACCGAGGCCCCTTGTGCCTTTTGATACTATGGTGCAGAGCAGATAGAGAGGATGCCAATAAAGTGCAGCATGCTGGACACCGAGCAAGGAAAGGGTCTGCCTTTCCCCCTGACCCTTGGAAATGGATTGCTGGGAAGTCCTTTGCAGCATTTATAACTGGACCATCCGAGTTAGAGAGGAGGATTTGAATTGGCTACTCCACCCCCCCTAAAAGTGCAGAGGCAGGCGTGGGAGCGCTGTGGGGCACAGAAGGGAGGTGAGACAGTAAGCCAGCTCTTTCCCATTTTTTCCCCTAGCCTAGTGCTCTGTTTCTGTGATCTGCCTTTTGAACTGTTTTTGTGGCTGATCAGTTCCACCTAATATGTCTCTTGATTTCTGCTATTGTAATACGCAGGCGACATGCTGTTCTCTTCATTTTTATAAGCTTTAGATGCTTCTGCCTGTCATATTCTGGCGGTTTATCTCCAGCGTCTGGATTTGCTTTCAGACTTGAATGTCTATCAAGCTGCCGTTGCTTTGAATGTGAGATCAAAAGAAGATGAATTCCAGTAAAAAATTTCCTTCTATGAAGAAAAGATTGGGGCCTATGTAAACATCCCACTGACAGCTCCCAATGAGTTATTTTAGCCGAGTATTAGCACCTGGATGACAGTCCAGCATTCCACGCTAAATAACAAATCAGTTGCTTCTGTGGCAGAAGAGCATTGCCACAACAGCAATACATTTTCAGAAGGAATCCTTTTCTTCCTGCCTTTTTTTTTTTTAATTGAATATGGCTGTTCGACTCTTCATCCTACCTTTCAAGCTGACTTGCTGTGCCTTCAGCAGTTTACTTTTCTTTACAGTATCTGTCAAGTTATTCCAGTGACAGAAGACAGGACTTCGATAATTACTTTGGGGCAGGTTAAGGAGTGTTCAAGTAGGCAAGCGAGGCATCTTGAGATAAACAGGTAGCTTGGACGGTTGCAGAGAAGGACAATGTAGAGGAAAAGCAGCAGAAGCAAGATCAAGGGCATGTCCCTGGAACGCGGGGCAGTGTGTTCTTTAAAAATACATGTGACTGTGTCCTCCAGAGTCTGCGAAATCTGCATTTTCTTTCATTTTTTTTTTTTTAAAAAACAAAACAAAACATCCTGCCTATGTAAATATCACCACAAAAATATATCAAGAGCAGGTTTCCTGAAACCCGGCCGGCGTGTGTCTGTCTGCGTGAGTGAGCCGTGTTTGGCTAGTTTGGTCCAGCCAGGGCACACGTCGTGAGCTGTGCCGTTGCTTGCAGACCTGGACTGAGTTAGATATGTGTGGCATTAATAGATTTCTTTAAGTGCTAAATGCAACTCTGAGAATTACCTGCAAGCTCCAACTGATCTCTCAACTTTGAAAGTGAAGAATTACTTGAGGAATTCTTGTGGTTTCTTTGTCATTTAGTCAGAGCCGAGCCAGCTACTGTGAGGCAAGCCTCCCTGAGGTTGCCTACAAAGGGCCATGTTCCAGTGTGTTTTCTCCTCCAGGGCGCTTCAGCCGCACAGCACTTCCTGTTTATTCAAACATCTTTTTTACCACTCTGCAACCCCCGCTTCACAGAAACAGCCAGAACCCATCTACAGCGAGGAGACGGAAATCCAAAGGCAGACAGTACGAGCTTACTCCGTCAAACTCTTCATTTTCTCTGTAAGTGTCCAGAGAAAAAGGAACATTTTTCGCTGGGTTAAACTTTTAAACTTGGGATCTGCTCCTGCGCAGACATTCTCTGAAGGGCAAAATAAGATGATTCAACTTGTTTACTGCTTTTTTTCTTCCCCCTCCCTCCTCTCTCCATCAAAGGCTTTTTTTTTCCTTTTAGAGATTTGAGGGTACTGGTTCTTTCTAACGCCTTGTTAATTCACTCTTGCTTTCAAATGTGTCTTTGGATATTGTCAGCATAAGTAAGCAGCCGTTTGTTGTCAGGACAGTTTTATAGGCTGAACGTAGATTAGAACCTCTGCTTATCCTGACATTGTTTTGTGTTGCCTTCTTCTTTCCTATTATCACAAGTAATAAGAGAGTATAGGGACAGTGCCTTTGTAATTGGGGACTCTGGGTCTGCAGAATTGCCCTCTGATGTTTGCATCGTGACACCCTTATCGTTTGTGAATCGGTCTTGATAATATTTGTATCAATTTCATGCCAATAAAAGTCAGACTGCTGAAACGCACATGGTCATTATCTCATTCATATTACTATTGTTTAAATGGAGTGGACTGCGAAACGAAGGAGAAAGCTGGCCTCACTTTCCGCAGGGGGAGTTAATAACTTTGATGTTGGAAGGCTCTTTTCAGAATTTTCATTGTGGACAGTTGGCATGGCAGGGAAAGCCTTCGGACTTGGGCTGCTCCTTTCTCTGTGGTGATAACTGCTCTTAGTCCTTTCTGTTGAAATGATTTTTTTTAACACACAGTTTGACGTTTTTTTAAGAGGGTTCCATCTTTTCCTCTCCGAGGTATACTTCCCTCTTGCCTCTCTCTGCCTCCCCCAACCCTTCAGTATAATTCAGTGTAATTGGTAAGCCAGGTGCTTTTTTAAAAAACAAACAAACAAACAAACATAAAACTGTTATGTACTGGTCAGGGGATAGACAGGAAATGGAAAATTTGCTCTGTTGATCTTAATAGAATTGTTATTACTCTGAACCTTGTTTGTTAGTCCCTAGACTAAATATCCTTGGATGTTAGTGTCTAAAACAGCATCTTTTACAATAGAGAAATATGCTCTGTAGTTGTCCTAACCTCTAATGGAAGAAACATTTAAATAAATAAAATAAATAAGTGTGCGTGTTGTTATGCTGGTTTCTTGAATGTTCAGAAGTTGTTCTACTTCGCAAAAAAAAAAAAAAAGATGTTTGCGACTGCCTTAAGGACAATTTGTTTAACAGTAGGAGTAATTGCAGGGAAAATGGAAAGAGTGACTGAAGGTATTTACTCAGATGTTAGTGTAGGTGTGGGGGCCGAAAACCCAGTGTGGGAACAGTGGGCTGCTTTTCTTGGTATCTCAGTTTGTTTGATGACCATCAAATTTCCCAGCTTGCTGGTTTTGTTTTTTCTGGATGGCATGTTTGATTATTTATCAGAAGGGGAAGGGAGTAGCTGAAGCAAATAAACATGTGACCAAGTTCTGTTTTGTTTTCCACTCAGAAAGCCAAGCCCTTTAACAGATATACAGAAAATAATAAATGCATTGTTTTATGATAAAAGGAAATTATATGTGTCTCTCTTTTCTAAGGCAAGTGAATTAACCCTTAAGGCTCAGGGCTTTTTTTTGCTCTCTGAGAATTTTCCAGGCTTTTAACTAGGAACTAGCCTATTATGAGGTATAGTTTTATGGTATAGTATTTAGTATTTCCCAGGATTAGTTCTTTTGTAGTTTGGCTTTTCTAGATGTGTTTTTTTTTTTTGTTTTGTTTTTTTTGTTTGTTTGTTTTTTTTTTTGCTGCTGCTGCTGCTGCCCTGGTATTGTCCTTTTATGCTGTGTATATATATGTGTTTTACATGATGATACTTTTGGACAAATCATTGCCTCTCACGATTTTGTTGAAGACTCTATTCTGACTTTAGATCTGAACATGAACACTTCTGTTAGAGAAAAGTATGACAGGGGGCACAATGTCATTCATTAGAGGCCAGCGTTTCACTCCTCTCTTTAAAGATGTTGGACGGGTGCTGTAATGTAGACTCTACCTGTCCATCAATGTCCCTCAAAAATACCTTCCAGTCTTTGATGTGATGTGATGTAGTTAAGGAGCCTCCGGGTTTTCACTATGTCAAATCAGGTCCTCCTCTGTCCTAGGGAAAGGGTCATACTGTAAGTGTAAGTGTTAAAAACAAGCAAACAAAAATTTTTCTTTTTTTGCTTTACCGGGTATAGATGGATGTTCCTAATCAAGGCACATAGGCATACAAGGATACATATGTATACCTTGGCACTTTAAAAAAAAAAAAAGAGAGAGCACAATTTCTGTAGGGCTCCCTCACTTACACACATCCTGCAAAAATGATGTGTGTGATCCTAGCACAGCGCCTGGCCTGGTGGTATCAAGCCCTATAAATCACAGCTGAAAGTCTGTTTCATTGCCTATACTGTTTTGGAATGTGAATTGGAAATATGCACACAGAGGGATTCCCTCTTCACTGCCTATATAAGGGAACAGTGCAGCAGACCCTTGTGTTCACGCTCATATACAATGTGGCTTCCACCAGCGTGGCCCCGCACGGAGCTGGGCGGCGGCATTGCACTTGTGGAAGACGGGTACAGACATGGCCTTTCTGACACCTCTGCTGTCGTCTTGGGCGACTCTCCAAAAGGCAGTTGGGTTGGATAATCATACTTTGTACTTATCCAGAGCCCTTTGTCTGTGGAAATCAAAGCCTGACCAATATTAACTTATTAATCCTCAGAACACTCTTGGGACACAGGAAGGCTCCAAAGACTGCCCCGCTTTTGAGGTGGGAAGATGTCCTGTTAAAAGAGTTTACAGTTTCCGGGTGTGTCTGTACTTAGCGCTCAGGCTAGACCTGGAACGGGTATGATCTCGATGCCATGGGAAGCGGTTTTTGTTCTGAGACAAATTCAGCCCCAACCACAGCAGTCTCATGAGAAAGTCTTTTACCAGGAAGAAGCTGGACTGGAAAATATAGCTAGTCTGTGGTGTTGATTGTGGTAGAAGGGAAAAGGCAGTGAGAAGTAATCATGTTTAAGCGAGTTAGAGTCACAGTTAGGGATATATATATATATATATATATATATATATATTTTTTTTTTTTTTTAAAGATACAGCATGGGCTGAAAAGTCTGATTTTTGTTTTGTTTCACTTTAACTCAATATGATGTTGGCAATTAAACTTCCACAAAAATCAAGTTAGTTTGCTCTTTGCAAAGAAACAGATACTGCTTATTGGCTATGCAAAGCAAATCAAGTTGCTCTATAGTTGCACGCATTGGGGGGTGGGGGCAAAAGAATCAAAAAATTCTGTTAACCCTAGATGTAATGTATTACGTGATCCTTCTTCAATTCTGGCGTGACCTGGGCCTTCTTCCCATGGTTACTGAGCACAGTGTAAGAGTCAGTCACATGCCATTTGCTGTGAGTCCTTGGTTGAAAGCTTTTCCTGAAGACTGTAGAGTAGGGTGGCGGCGTCTGAATTGTTGGTTTCCAGCGTTGTTTGTCCGTTGGAAACGGAGTCTTGCTAGTTGAATTAGAAAAGTCTCTACTCAAAATATCAATTTTAATTTTAAAAAGTAATTTTCAAAAGACCGTCAATATTACAATTCCAGTTTTTCTTAAGAAAATTGCTTTAAGCCATACCCCCCAAATGTTGACAGTGTGTTTTATGTAGGTGATGACATTACATTCACTTTTTTATTATCTTCTTCATTTATTTGTTTTTTTTTCATATTTTCTACCACAAACTGATTACTTTCATAATTAATGCTCATTGATAAAGCACTTTTTTTTTTATTTTTTTTTT
>PVKH010004638.1:10552-23197 GCA_004027955.1 Chaetophractus vellerosus | reverse complement strand
CTTTTCCATCACTCCAATTGGAAATTATGTACCAATTAAGCATCAACTACCCATTCCTACTGCCTCCCTATCCCCTGATAACCTGTATTCCAGTTTCTGACTCTATGAAATTAAGTATTCTAATTATTTTACACCATAATATGTATACACCAATATTTATTTATCCTTCAACTGTTGATGGATATTTGGTAGCTTCCATCTTTTTGCAAATGTGAATAATGGTGCTATGAACATTTCTGTGCAAATATACTTCTAGTCCCTGCTTTTATTTTTAAATATACATCTAGAAGTGGGATTCCATGGTAGGATATTATTTCTATACTTAATTTTCCGAGGAACCACTGAATTGTTTTCTGTAGTGACTACACCATTTTACATTACTACCAATGATGAACAAGTGCTCCTATATCTCCACATCCTCTCCAACAGGTGTTATTTTCTGTATTTTTAATAGTGACAATCCTAGTGCTATGAAATATTATCTTCTTGTGGTTTTGCTTTGCATTTCCCTAATGGCTAATTATGTTGAGCATTTTTCATGTGCTTTTTGGCCATCTGCTTATCTTCTTTTTGAAAATTATCTATTCAAATCTTTTGCCCATTTCTAATTGGGTAGAGATTGATGAGCTGATGATTAATCTGTACAGAATTTATAATTTGATTAATTGTAATGGATTGGGAATGGATAGAGGTGATGGTGATGCAGTGACATGAGTGTATTTAACAGCACTGAAGTGTGAGTGTGAATGTGATTGAAAGAGGACATTTTGACTTGTTCATGAGGCTAGAAAGAAAGCTAGAGAATTGTGGTTAAGAATTCAAATATAAGATTGCTCTTTAAGGATCTATAACAAAGGTATGTCACTAGTACAGGGTGTTGATAGTTGGGTGATATATGGGGAAAATGCACATAAAATAGACTTCTATGGAATAAGAATATATTTTTGTTGTCATAGGTATGGTTTCTCAATAGGTAGAGGCCCACAGAGTCACTAACAAAATATTAAACTTCCATCCTGGAGAAGCCTATCTATTTTCTCAAAAAAAAGGCCAAAATCTCTGGAGTATATAAATTGTGCCTAAGAAAAGAAAACAGGCCAATATACCATGTCCTCTATCTTAATGCCTGTACATATGAACCTTATTCCTGTGAAAATGAATCTTACCTAATTATAATTAATGCACAATAGTTACCTCCTGAAAGCCTCCTTATTACTCAAATGTGGTATCTCTCTAGGCCAAACTCTGCAAATAAACACACTACCTTCCCCACAATGTGAGACATGATTCCTGAGGATGAGCCTCCCTTGCACTAAGAGATTATTACAAAGCACCAACTAGTGATACATTTGGAAAAAGCCCTTGACCAAAAGGGGGAAACATTAAATACAAAAGTGTTCTCACAGCTTAGAAATTTCAAAGTGAGTTGGGAGTTCAATCTAGAGGTTACACTTATGCAGTTGGCAGACAGATTTCACTAACTGCCACAGTAAACAAAGCCTGAAAAAAGATTGTTCTCAAGGACTCTAAAGCTATTCATATACTAGAGGCAAGGCACACAGCCCCATGAAATCATCACCCCTTTGGAGGCCTCTATTTGGCAAAATATGATAAACTATTTCCCCAATATAACACAGTTATACTCATTTATAATTCCCCTAATCACAATCCTTCTACCCCTTTTATTTGAACTTATGCTTTTCAATGTACCTGTTAAGTATATTTCTCAGAGACTTAAATCTTTGGTTTGTTTATATGTTGGTTGAGCCCTGAATCCTAGCAGAGTTGCAGTCAACTCCTACTCTCCAATACTTAGTGCTTACCCTGGACAACCAACCAAATGATGATGAAGAACCAATCACATCCCAGAAAACAAGGAGGATCTACAACTGCAAGCTGAATAATTCCTTCCATTTGCCCCATAATTCCTAAGTTCCCTCTCAGAATGGACATCACCATAAATTCCTCAAGATTGAAAAAAAATAATGGGGGAGTGTAACCACAGACCAAGTATATTTATTGTTATTGTAATTTCTAACTTGGGTTAATGGAAGAACTTATAACATAGATATAAAGATAGTGATTGCCAAGGGTTCAGAAAGGAGGGGAAGGTGTGTTTGAGTGGAACATGGGTCAAATTTGGGGTGGTGAGATTCTTGTGTATGATACTGCAAATAATGGACACATGATATTTGCACTTGTCAAGGCCTGTGGAACTGTTACATCACAAAGTGTAATCTGTAATGTAAATTATACACCTTAGTTAGCAGAAATGCTTCAATATTCATTTACCACTTGTAACAAATGAACGACACTAATTTAAGATGTCAATAATAGGGGAAACTATGTGACTGGGTATGTATTGCGGCAGCTAAATGGGAATCCCCTATATTTTTGGTGTAATTTTTGTATAAATATAAATCTATAACCTCTAAAAGTACAGTTTAATTTTAGAAAAAATCAATAAATCATAGATGCGAGGGTCTATTTCTGAACCCTCAATTTCATTCCATTGTAGAACAGTTCCTTTAAGGGGGAATTTTCTTTTATTTTCTTTTTTAAATCTTTTTAAAATTTCTTTTAATAATTTTTTTAATTTTTAATTTTAATTTAAAAAAAAAGATACATTGATTTACATAAATGTTACACGGGAATTCCAGGAGTACCCATATGCACCACCTCCCACAACCCCCACAACCTGCCACATATACATCCTTCATCAGTGTGTCACATCACCTTAATAGATATACACATTTTGGAGCTTGGCCACCATGCATGGACCACAGGTCAGACTGTAGACCACCCTCTCTCCCACACAGTTCTGCATGATACATGATGATATAAAATGGCCTATATCCTCCATTGCAACATCACCCAAGACAATTCCCAAGTCCCCAAAAAGCCCCTGTGTTACAACTGCCCTTTCCTCTCCCTGCTCCCAAAGTGTCCAGTGGCCCCTGGCTCCACATGATTCTGTAATTTCTTCCATTGCATTAATCACAACAAGTCTATAACAGGACACCAAAAAGTCCACTCTAGTCCATAGTTCTTCCATCAATCCCGAGGAGTCCAGGATGGTGATGTCCTCTCTACCGCCAAGTGAGAGGGGGCTTATATCCCGTGGATACGATGGAAGAGATTATCCTGCCTGCATCTGCAGACTCTCGCCATTCTCCAGGATATCCATCATCCATCATCATCTCCTAACTAGGTGTCCTGGGTGAGTCCATTGAGTTGTAGAGTAGGAGTTGCAGTTTCACAGTCTCTGGACCCAGGTGGCACATGGACAGCCCATAGTCTCTGGTATCTGGAAGTACACCTAAAACTCTGGCATCAAATATAGGTTTGAATAGAAGAGACAGATGGACCATGTGCAGTGAAGACATAATTTGGTCAGACTCTGTCCCTCTCAGGAGCAAGGATTCCAAATTAGGGCCCACTTGTAAGGTACCAAACTCTGGGGCTATCTGTCCTGATATAGGGCCTGGATATCTCCAAAGCCCTCAGGAGGCCCGCTTTTTGGGGTTATATCCATATTGGAAGCCTAAGAGGTCCTACTGGGATCTACATAAGTGTTACCTCTGGGTTGACCTCCCGACTCACTTTGAAGTCTCTTAGCCCTATGAACTCATTTGTCTTTACCATTTCCCCCATTTATTTGAAGTCTTTTTCCAGTCGTACTGCCCATTGGCATTTGTTAGTAATCCCTCGTTGCCAGGGAGGCTCATCCCCAGGAGTCATGTCCCATGCTGGGAGGAAGATAATGCATTCATATGCTGAGTTTGGCTTAGAGAGAGGCCACATTTGAGCAACAAGGAGGTTCTCAAGAGGCAACTCTTAGGCACCCGATAACACTAGGCTGTTTCAGTTTCAAGAGCAAATCTTCTTCTTTCCATATCAAAGTTTCCCTGCCAAATTCAATAATCACCTTTGTGAATATAGTATAAATCTCCTTTAATTTTCTTCTTTATTGTAATAAATTTAAATCTTTTAGCTTCAGGATTCTACCCCTCCTGTGCTAATGAGATTTCCCAAGTATTTAAAATGCTTCACCTGCTTGACTAGTTTATTATGCACTACTTTATTGTTTTTACTTTCATATTAGTTTATTGCATATATATTTATCAAAATTTTGAGTAATTAATTAGGTTGAATTTCCAGTAAGAGGAAACTGGATTTCAGGTAATTTTTTAAAATTTTTTAATTTATTTTTTATATTTCTCTATATATTTTTAGGGTACATTCATTACATAAATGTTACACAGAGATTCCAAGAGTACCCATATGTCACCCACTCCACACCTCCCACAACCCCCACATACACATCCCTCATCAGTGTGGCATAATGCCTGTGATAGAAATACACATTTGGGGGCTTTGCCATCAAATATAGGTCACAGTTCAGACTGTAGACGACCCTCTCTCCCATACAGTTCTGCATGATACATGATGATATAAAATGGCCTACATCCTCCATTGCAGCATCACCCATGACAATTCCCAAGTCCCAAATAAAACTCCGCATTATAATTGCTCTTCCCTCACCCTGCCCCCAAAGTGTCCAGTGACCCTGGCTCCATATAATTTTGCAATTTCTTCCATTGCATATATCACAAGTCTATAACAGGACACAAGCAAGTCCATTCTAGTCCATAGTACTTACCCCAATTCTGAGCAGTCTAGGATGCTGATGTCCCCTCCACCACCAAGTGAGAGGGGGCTTATATCCCATTGATACGATGGAAGAGATTATCCTGCCTGCAGCTGCAGGCTCTCTGCATTCCCATGCATAGCCGTCGTCCATCATCAACTCCCAACTAGGTGTCCTGGGTGAGTCCATTGAGTTGTAGCATAGGAGTTTCAGGTCCACAGAGTCTCTAGACCCAGTTGGCACATGGACAGCCTGTAGTCTCTGGTCTATGGAAGTACACCTAAAACTCTGGCATGAAATATAGGTTTGAATAGAATAGACGTTTGGACCATGTGCAGTGAAGACATATTTTGGTCAGACTCTGTCACTCTGAGGAGCAAGGATTCCAACTTAGAGCCCACTAGTAAGACACCAAACTCTGGGAATATCTGCCCTGATATAGGACCTGGATATCTCCAAAGCCCTCCGGAGGCCCTCTGTTTGGGGTGATATCCATATTGGAAGCCTTGGAGGTCCTACTGGGATTTGCATAAGTGTTACCTCTGGGTTGACCTCCCGACTCACTTTGAAGTCTCTTAGCCCTATGAACTCATTTGTATTTACCATTTCCCCATTTTATTTGAAGTGTTTCCCAGTTGTACTGTCCTTTTGGCACATGTTGGTAATCCCTCGTTGCCAGGGAGGCTCATCCCCAGGAGTTATGTCCCATTCTGAGAGGAAGGTAATGTATTCATATGCTGAGTTTGGCTTAGAGGGAGGCCACATTTGAGCAACAAGGAGGTTCTCCAGAGGCAACTCTTAGGCACCCCTTAACACTAGGCTATTTCAATTTCAACAGCAATGACTCATAAGGCTAGTCATCAATAACAAGGGCCCATCAATGGATCATCTGTCTTTGCCAGACCCTGCCCCTGTACTCAGGGGGATATTGCTACTCTTCTGGAAAATATGACATAGTTCTCCAGGATAGGAATTCTGTGTTCTCCCATTTACTGAATAATACTTCACCCCATGACAACGTCCCATGAGCCTTTGAACAATTATGTATGACTTTTATGTATGTTCAGGTGGACTTCCTCCCATGCACACCCAACCTTGACAGCCCCCCCTCCAGTGATCCTCTCCCATCCACATTGTGACCCTTCTGTGATCGATAGCATCTTCACAGGTGAAGCCATCACAGTAGCCAATTGCAATAAATAGGAAAATGAAATAATAATGATATTTAAATGTAAGATTTAAAATATAGGTGAACTTGATAATACAAAGTAATTTTAAAAATTAAAAAAAATAAAAAAATATAAAAAGGAAAATGATATTTTATTAAATGATTGGGCTATTCAAAATGTAAAAAAATAAAGATATATATATATAAATTTTTTTCCCCGAATTCCCAAATTGTGCCTTCTCGGTGCAATATCTGGTGTCCAGTCTATTTCATGACACCTTCCTCTCATCACTCTCAAGCAGCCCTCCTTTTATCATTTAATTTTCAAAGAAGCTTTGGGTCACAGCAGAGCCACTGACAAAATACAAGACAATCTCATATACTCAACCACCTCCTCCTTCCCCCCCATACCAAAACTGTTTTGTTTGTGATTGTCAGCACCAACGTAACTGACAAATAGATCGTGAAACATAGTTCCTCAACATTGTCATTGCTCCACATCAAGGTCCACATTTATGTCATACAATTTTATAAATTTTGATGCCTGTCACCTTGTCCCCTACCCACCACTGCAAGGCAATGGAAAACACTTTCAGGGCCACCAAATGCCCTATATTCGATCCGCTGCATCCCTCCCCACCACCCCTGGGCCCACAACACCCCCCGGCTCAACTCCCGAATGACAGGATTCACAGATTCACGCCACAGAGTGCCTGGCTCACCGGTTCATTCCCCACTGTGAACCATCCCTAACAACATCATTTAAATGCAAGAGTTAAAACATAGGAGAACTTAAGAAATAAAAAACAGTTAGAAAAAAATTTAAATATTTAAAAATAAGAAAAATAAAAAAATAAATTAAAAAAAGTAAAAATTAGAAAAAAATAGAAAAAAGAAAACTAGACATTGCCAGCGGACTGCACTATTCAAAATATGTGAAAAAACACTAAGAACTACATGTGCACAAAATTTTTTTCCTGATTTTGCCTTGTTGGTGCTATGTCTGGTGTCCAGTCTGTTTTGTGGCACCTTCCTCTTCTCACTCTCAAGCATCCCACCTTTTTACATTTAATTTTCAAAGAAATTTTAGGTCACAGCAGAGTCACACACAGACTACCAGACAACCTCATGTATTCAACCTCCTCCTCCATTCCCCTCCTTACCAAAACCTTTTTGCATGTGGATGACTGCACCAACATAACTGACAAACAGATAGTGAAATGTAGTTCCCCAACATTGTCATTGGTCCATATTAAGGTCCACATTTTAGTTCGTATACTTTTATAAATTTTGATGACTTTCACCCTGTCCCGTGTCCACCACTGCAAGGCAATGGAAAACACTTCCATGGGCCACCAAACCCCTCATTCAATCCATCCCATTCCTCCCCCCCGCCCCAAGGCCCACAATGTCCCCTCAGCTCAACTCTCCAGATGACAGGATTCACAGATTCACGCCACAGAGCGTCCTGGCTCACCGGTTCATCCCCCACTGGGAACCATCCCTGCTCCCGTGCCACCACCCTGTCTATTTCTGAGTGAAACAGACCTACAAAAATAGGGAGCCCATCTCCCTCCCTCCCTGCCAAGCAGGTTCTCTGCCCACTGACACACTACACCACTACAGAAAGAACACTCCCACACATCCCTGAGGCCCCCCTTAAATACACCCCCCTGAATTTCTTTTATTGATGCAAATATATTTTTTTTTCCTTCTCAAGGCAGTCTGCCCACTCAAGGAGGCCCCAGGTTCAGTTCCTGGGGCCTCCCTTGTGGTAAACCGGTGCCCTACCATTTCAGCTACAGCCAGCCCCCCTTAAATTTATTTTAAAAGATTCTTAGATTACATAAATGTTACACAAAAAATATAGGGATTCCCATATGCTCCACCTCCCATACCTCCCACAGTCTCCCACATAAGCATCCTTCATTAGTGTGGCACATTAATTGCAATTGATAAACACATCCTGGGGCTTTGTCATTAAGCATGGCCCATAGTTCACATTGTAGACCGTACTCTCTCCCACAGAGTTCTGCATGTTATATGATGATATAAAATGGCCTACATCTGTCATTGCAATGTCACTCAGGATAATTCCCAAGTCTCAAAAAAGCCCCAGTATTACAACTACTTTTCCCTCTTCCTGACCTTAGACCCTCCAGTGGCCACTGCCTCCACATCAGTGTTGTAATTTCTTCCATTGCTAGAATCACAATAAGTCTATAGTAAAATACCAGTAAGTCCAATCTAGTCCATATCTCTTCCCCAAACCAGAGGAGTCTGGGATGGTGATGTCCACTGCACCTCCAATTGAAAGGGGGCTGATATCCCATGGGGAGGATGGATGGAATTATCCTGCCTGCAGCTACAGACTCTCCATTCTCTGGGATGACCACTGTCCATCATTATCTTGCCACCAGTTGTCCTGGGTGAGTCCAACAAGCTGTAGAGTAGGAGGTGCTGCTCCACAGATGTTTGGGCCCAGCTGGCAAGTGGACAGCCCAAAGACTCAAGTCTCTGGACATAAACCTACAAACTCCAGCACCAAGTATATTTTTTAATAGAAAAGACACATATTAAAAAAAGAAAAATGAAATCAGAGAAATCATGCAACCTGACTGTAATAAATATACAAACCTACATGGTCAAAACTGCATGGCATTGGCACAAAGACGGACATACCGACCAATGGAAATGAATTGAGAGTTCTGATATAGATCCTCACATATACAGTCATCTGATATTTGACAAGACCACCAAGCCCATTCCACTGGGAGAGAATGGCCTCTTCAACAAATGGTGCTTGGAGAACTGGATACCCATATCCAATTGAATGAGAGTGATATACCATCACACACCTTATACAAAAATATACTCAAGATAAATAAAAGGCCAAGTTCATAAAGACATTGGAAGATAATGTAGGGAAGCATCTACAAACCTTGTAGTAGGAAATGGTTTCATGAGCTTCATACCCAAAGCACAAAAAACAAAAGGAGGAATAGATAAATGGGATCTCCTCAAAATTATAAACTTTTGCACCTCAGAAAACATTATCAAGAAAGTAAAAGGGCAGCTTACCCAATGGGAGAAAATATTTGGCAACCATATATCTGACAGTAGCCTAATATCCAGTATATATAAAGAAATCCTACACCTCAAAAATGAAAAGACAAACAACCCATTTAATAAATGTGCTCATGACTTGAAAAGACATTTCTCCAAGGAAGAAATACAAATGGCTAAAAAGCACATGAAAAGATGTTCAACATCACTAACTATTAGGAAAATGCAAATCAAAACTATAATGAGATACCACCTTACACACATTAGACTGGTAGCTACTAGAAAAACAGAGGACTATAAGTGTTGGATAGGATGTGGAGGAATGGGAACACTGATCCACTGCTGGTGGGAATGTAGAATGGTCCAACCATTGTGGAGGATATTTTGGCATTTCCTCCAAAAACTAACTGTAGAACCACCATATGATCCAGCAATTCCACTGCTGGGTATATACCCAAAAGAATTGAAAGCAAAGACATGATCATATATATGCACACCAATGTTCATGGTGGCATTATTCACTATTGCCAAAAGTTGGAATCAACCCAAATACCCATCAACAGATGTATGGATAAACAAAATTTGGTGCATACATACAATGGAATATTACTTAGTTCTAAAGAGGAATACAGTGCTAACACACTGGATAAAATGGATGAATCTTAAGAACTTATGCTGAGTGAAGCAAGCCAGGCATTGAAGGATGAACAGTAGATGGCCTCACTAATATGAATTAAGCAAATTGAGCAGACTCAGAGAGCTATTGTCTGTAAGATAGGTTTACACAAAATAGAAAGGGAGAAGAAGTTTGTGAGCCAACACCCATGTGGATGTAATCTATGGAATGGTGAAAGTGTGTAGTTGCACACTGAAGGGATATGACAGGAGGGTAGTGATATTATTGGGTTCGTTGGTGCAGTGTTGACAGGTGGATAGATTGGGGAGGAAGGGTTGGAAGGACCAGGGAACTTGGGGGAAGGTTGGGAGAGGGACCAGTTGAACATTGGAGATTTGCGGATATGTGGTTGAAAGTACAAATTTGGGAATGCTTCCATGGCAATATGACAAAGATGGGTTCCTGGTTTGGAGTGTTGGATGGGGGGCATTCAGGACAGGGTACACCTGGAGTAGGCTTCTAGGGAGTGTATGAATGATCAGTTTTCATAATGTGTTGTATGAGTGGGTGGAGACCCACATAATGAGTGGGAAGTTGTTGGACTCCTGCAAGGAGAGAACTTATTTGCTCATGAACAGAGAGGCAGAAGTCTCTCAAAAGCATAGGCTGTTCCTAATCAGGGAGGACAAACCAGTGTGTCAAGACCTCAGTGTTGCAAGGGACTATGAATCTTTTCATCTAAGGAGTGAATCCAGTGTGTCACTATGGGCCCTGAGGGGATGTGGAGGGAGGAATAGAATAGATCAAACAGGGTGTATTTAGTGGGCAATGAAAGTTTTCTACATGATCTTGCAATGATGGACACAGGCCATGCTAAAAATCATCGAAATTTATAAAAGTGTATGGTCTAAAATATAAAGCATAATTTAAACCATTGACCATGTTTAGTAGCTTGATTCACTATTTATGTGTACCATCCACATATAAAGAAAGGGGAAAAGGGGGAGGATTTTGGATATATGAGTATTCTGTATGTGACTTTACTGTGACTTAAAACTTCTTTGAAAACAAAATGAAAAATAGTAAGACACTTGGGAGTAAATGGAAGAAAATACCACTGTTCAGACAGGACACCAGATATTACAGTGATGAAAGGCAAAATGTCAATTTTTTAAAAAAATTATTTTTCATTATTTTTAAATATCCCAATCTTTTAGTTTTTTTGTTTTTTTTGAAATTTTTATGTATTTTATTTGTTATATTTCAACCTATCATTATTATTTCATCTTTCTATTTATTGTATTTGGCTATTTTAATGGCTTCCTCTCTGAAGAAGCTTTAGATCACAGAAGGGTTACAACTGGGGTGGGGGAGGATCATTTGTGTGGGGTGTCAGTGATGGGGGATATATGGGAGGCAGTTCACTTGGGCATACATATAAGGTATATAAATATGTTAAAATGTTCATGGGGCATTGTCACAGGGGTGGATACTCACAAAATAACCAAGAGAATATTGAATTCCCATCCTGGAGAGCTCTACCACATTCTCTAATGAAGCAGCAACAGTCCCCCAGGTGAAGTGACAATGACTGGTGAAAGAGGATGATCCATTGATGGGCCTTGATATTGATGACTTTGCTTATGATCCTTTGCTTTTGAAATTGAAACTTACCCTAGTGTTGTGTGATGCCTAAGATTTGCCTACTGAGAGCCTCCTTGTTGCTCAAATGCAGCCTTTCCCTTAGGCAAACTCAGCATATAAATGCATTACCTTCCCCCCAGCATGGGACATGACCCCCTGATGATGAAGCTCCTTGGCACCAAAATATTAGTACCAAGCACCAACTAACAATGCACCTGGAAAAAGACCTCAAATAAAGGGGAAAAAGGTAAAGACACATGAGTGCATATGGTAAAGAGACTTCAAAGTGAGTCGGGAGGTCATCCCAGAGGTAATGCTAATGCATGTCTCAGCAGGATCTCATAGACTTCCAAAATTGACACTACCCCCAAATAGTGGGTCTCCTGAGGATTCTGGAGACACCCAGGTCCTATGTCAGGTCAGATAGCTCTGGAGTTTGGTGCCTTGCCAGTGGGCCCTACTTTGGAGTTTCTGCTCCTGAGAGTGTCAGAGATGGACTTAATTATGGTTTCCCTACACATGGCTCATCTGTCCCTTCTATTTAATCCTAAACTTGGTGCTGGTGTTTGTAGGTGTCCGTTCAAGAGATTGGAGTCTTATGGCATTCCATAGCCCAGCTGGGCCTGGAACCTCAGTGGAGTTGTAGCACCTGCTCTCCAGTTCATTGGACTCACCCAGGATAACTAACAAGGAGGTGAGGATTGACAACCACTATACCAAGGAACCAAGAGAGCCTACAACTGCAAGCAAGAAAGTGCCATCAACTGGCCATATGGGATTGAAGCCTCCTCTCAATTAGAGGTGGAGTAGACATCACCATCCCAGAATCCACAGAATTGGTGAATGAACTATGTACTAGAGTGGATTTACTGGTTTTCTACTATAGACATATTGTGATTCTAGCATTGGAAGAAATTACAACATTGACGTGGAGGCAGCCAGCACTGGAGCCTCTGGGGGCAAGGAGAGGGAAAACCATTTGTAATATGGGGGCTTTTTCGGGTCTTGGGCATCTTCCTTAATGACATTTCAAAGACAGATATAGGTGGTTTTATATCGTCACATAACATGCAGCTCTGTGAAGAAACAGTGTAGACTACAATGCTGAGTGGCAATGCCCCGGATGTATTTATCATTTGCAATGAATGTGCCATACTAGTGAAGGATGTTTATGTGGGAGGGTGTGGGAGGTATGGGAAGTGGGCTATATGGGAATCCCTATATTTTTTGTGTAACTTTTATGTAATCTAAGTATCTTTTAAAAAATTATAAAAACAAACAAATTAAATGCACATGAATTTTAAGAAATGGAAAAGAAAGGAATAGTAGATTCTAGTATCATGTGTCCATTATACTAAAGGAAATAATCAAAAGGCACTTCAATGTTAGTCTCAGTTTCATCATGTACTAGATGAATAACTTTGGACAAGTTATTGTCACTCCCCTAATTATCAAATTCTTATATGAAAAGGAGAAATCATAAAAGTATTTAGCTTATAC
>PVKH010004638.1:0-10452 GCA_004027955.1 Chaetophractus vellerosus | reverse complement strand
TTCTATAGGATCAAATGAACTACAAAGAAAAACAATCATCCAACGTCATAGCCAGATGAAAGCAAGCCACTTCATTCCTGGAATTTTTTGAGTCATGTGAAGTTTATGGAGATTTCAAATTATGGAGAGGAAGAAATATTTTTTAAATAAATAATATGTTTCCATTTTATAATGTATACTTGGGAGAAATAAGGATGAGAAGAAATAAGGTTGGAAAGAGAGAGTTGGGGGAAAAGAAAGAGGGAGTTGATAAGGGAGCTTAGGGTCTTAACTCTTCTGGCTATTCATATGCCAGTTGAGCCCCGAATCTCAGCAGAATTGCAGCCAACACTTACTTTCCAGTTCATCAGACTTACCCAGGACAACTAACAAAAGGATGATGATGGACAACATCCATAAACAAAAACAGAGTATTTACAATCCTTTCAATTGGAAGCAATGTGGGCATCGCCATCCCCAAATCTCTATGATTGAGGAATGGACAAACATAAGGAGAGACTGCAACTATGAACCGAAGTAAATTTATTATTATTCTAATAATAGAAGAACTTGTCCCCAAGAGGTTCTAAGGGGAGGGAGAAGGAAGAATAGGTGTAACATGGGACATTTTTTGGACATTAGATTTGTTTTGCATAATAGTGCAATGATAGATACAGGCCATTATATATTTTGTCAAAGTCTACAAAATTGTGTGGTGCAAAGTGTAAAACATAATGTAAACTACAGACCATGATTAGTAGCACTGCTTCAAAATTTGTTCATCATTTGTAACAAATGTACCATGTAAGATGTTATTAATATGGGAGAGAGGGAGAGGGGGAGTGGGTGGGGTACATGGGAAACCACTTATTTTCAATGTAACATTCATGTAATCTAGATCTTCTTTAAAAATAAAGGAAAAAATAATATTAATAAAGAATGTAGAATGAATAAAACCTGAGAGGAGAAATTAATCATCTTCCATACTCCTGCATTCATGCTTTATTACATAGGATGCATCTGCCTGGTCTTCTTTAACTTTGTAGAGTCACTTGGATGTAGAGGTGTCAGAACCAGGAGTCAGAAGAGCTGCATAGGTGTCCTTGCTCTACTTTCTGATTCTGTGACTTTGGCTATGCCATTTAATCTTTCTGAACATAAATTTATGCATCTTTAGAATGGAGAGAAAATACCTGCTGTGACTGTGGAGACTTGAAGAGACAAGAACATCAATGATGTGAAAGCATGCCATGTGAAAAAATGTTTGTATAGTTTTTTTCCCAATTTGGCAAAGCCTGTCATAATTCCCTTCTCCATTAAAATTTTCACTCTCTACAAACACATTGGGAGAGTATTGTCTGCTATCTCAGACTTTCTCATTTTGTCTTTTGGAGGTAGTGTTGGGAGGTGAGTGAGTGTAATAGCTTTGTAAACAGCTCATAGCTTTATGGATGTAAACATACCCTACTCACCTCCTAAGCCTTATATCTCAACCCATTACCATGTGAAGGTGTTCCCTGTCTCTCAAGACCACAGAGATCTTCATAACTACTCACACACAGGCAGCACTGGTACTCCTTTGGCAATTACAATTGCACAATCCCATATCATCTGAATCCCTTGAGTGGAGAGACCAATTCCTATGTCACCTTCACCTTAGACCTTCCCTTGAACATGGTACCAAATGAGACTCCAGAGCATAGAATTTTTTTTAAGAGGTACCAAGGATTGAACCCAGGAACTTGAACATGGGAATCAGGTGTTCAACCACTGATCTACATCTAGTCCCCAATAGGAGTTGGTATTTTCATTTGTTTGCCTGTTTGATTTTAGTAGGTACTGGGGATTGAACCCAGGGCCTTGTAATAGGGAAGCACTCAACCACTTGAGCTACAGCTGCTCCCCAGAGCATAGAATAAGAAATGTAGGTCCTAGAATCATCTACCTAAAGATCACACTCCTATAGAGCTAATATTTTCCTGCCAGTTTAAGTGGCATTTGAATTCCCCACGCAACTTTGCCAAGCAACTTTTACCTCTTGGTGACAGAAAACAGTCCATTTGATTTCTGGACACCCTCATTGGTAGAAAGGTAGTAGGTTTTCCCTGGAAGGTTCACAGGGACTTTTCACTGAGCTCCATAGGTCTCGAGCTGCCTACTTTCTCCTTGACACTGTCCATCATGCAAAGAATTTAAAGATTATAATACATGCCTCAAGTTTATGGTGGATATATGACTCATGATAGGATTGAAAAGAAAACAAACCTGTGTGCATGCAATTTATAAAAGATTCATTTTATCATTTTATTTTGTTGCTTCATGCTTAAACTATAAAATTCATGGAGATCTGTTTGGCATAGATGATATAACAACTGCCCCCCCAATTCTGTATTCTAATGAACTCTGGGTTTAAACTGATAAATAAGTGCAAATCTCCTTTCTTCCTTCTCTTGTACCAAAACTATGTATTATTCGCTATAAAGTTCCTCATATTCTTGTGGAACACACAATTATTGTACTTCCTCCCACTGTTCTATCAGAAATCTCCCATTGGATAAACCTCCTAGAATACAACTATATTTCTAATGAAAGCTTAGGACACTGGTTTTGATTCAATGAACTGCAGCAGTGAAAATCTGGTTTGTCCAGGTTTTAAGTTGAAAGGGAATTGTGTCATTTCCCTTTCTTCTCTGTGTTAGATTTTTGATCCTAATTTTTCTTCCCTAAAGTGTGGAAGAAAGGGAGAAATTAAAGTGTAGTGAAGGAAGAAATAAAAGGTTGAGAAGCAAGAACAATAGAAGGGTAGAGATGTGCCACCTTTAATAATAAATAAAAATTTTTAAGGATTCCACTATGTGCCAGGGACTGTGATAATAACTTTACATAGTTATCTAACTTAGTTCTTTAACAACCCAGGAAGGTACATATTTTCACTTCTGTTTTACCATTAAGCAAAGAGCAGCTCTGAGAGGTTAATTGGTTTGCATTAGTTTATTTACATAGCAGTTAGCAGTGAAGCCAGGGCCAAAAGCTCTTGCTCTTATATGTTATTCTTTCTAGCACTGTGCTTTAAAAAAAAAAAAAGATGGTGAACTGGAAAGCAGCAAGGGCTTTTTAGAGCAAGAAGAACATAACTGTGGTCAAAGTGAATGCTAGAGAAGAGCGATGAAGGAGAGCTATATCAAGGGAGGGAAAGAGGCAAGGAGAGCATTCCAAAGGGATTTGAGAAGGAGTGACTTTTGAAAGTTACTCATTCAAAGTATGATTCACACAGGCCTTCTCCACTTTGAATCTAGGTGTCATCCCGGTCTGACAATTCTTGTCCTATATCTGATACCCTGCTGTTCAGCATTCTTTGCATAGAGTTCTTTCTGGGAACTGCCCCTACACTTGTTGAAGTCCAGTGTGGCCTTCTTCCACCTTCTCTCTACCTGAATGGAATTATTCTCCAAGACATTTGCTTTGCTTTCCTGGGCAAACACAATCATCTCCATGTCTGCCACTATAACCTCTTAGCATATTCCTCCCAGACCTGTGTCTCCAGGTGTGATTTACTCACTTGCTTGAACCCTTTTTTTGACATTGTTAACAGAGATTTCTTAATTTAACCTATGAGCCACACCCCAATGTCAAATCAGCTCCTCCCAGTTTCTGTCACCCTGACTGAACATATTCAGATTATTTCAAATAATATTCTACTCCTCATTTTCCATAGTTCATCAATGACATGTCATATTGGTTCCCCCTGCACCATGTCCTAGGTATGTGCAGTCTATAGCCCACCATGTGATCCTGGGTCAGAGACCATCGAGACTGCTGTCAGTGCTGCTGTGCCCCTGAGATATTATTAAAAATATCTGAGATGTTATTAAAAAGGGAAAAGGTGAGAGTGGGAAGGGAGAGGGTATATGCAAACCCCTTTATTCCATCCCCCAAGATGACTCCCTCATCTGTTTGCTTCTTGTTTTTGCTTGATGTCTGTCTGTTGTCTGCTCATTGTTTGTTTCTTCATTAGGAGGCACCAGGAACCAAACCGAGGACCTCCCATGTGGGAGGCAGGCACTCAACTGCTGGAGCCAGACATGCTCCGTCTCCTATATTTTTTATGTAACTTTTCTGTAACCTAAAACTTCTTTAAAAATAAAGTAAAAAAATGACTCATGCTGATTTAGTGGGAGAGATTGTAACTAAAAATGTCATCTTCACAATGTCTTATTTGTAATGGCTTCACACTGACAGGAAGAGATTAAGTTTAAGAACATGCTTTGTCTGGGATACATAACTCAATCTTCCCCATCCATATTTAAAGAAAGAAGCATTCCCCTAATCTTTAAAACTTATAGTGAAATGGAGAAACCAAAGACACATAATGTTTCATACATGTGTAAGAAATATAAACATATATTGTATCATATTGTACTTTTTCATAAATTTATTGAGGTAAGTGAAGTGAATTTGTTATTCTAAGGGCAAAATTATTACTTTGAATAAATGGTCAAGGCTAAATGAGCAGGGCATTGATGAAGTAAGAATATGATACATTTCAGGATGACAAGGTGTTTGATGAAGGAGTAAGCTTGTGAGACAGAAAGAGAAGAGTGTGAAAAAGGTTTGTGTAGGAACTGTGATGAATCTAAGTTTTAAAATCTTGTTTAAACCTTGTTAAGAGTTGAAAAGAAGTTTTTAGAAAAATTATTTGTATCTAGTAAAGGAGAGTTTTTGCAGAAGGGAATTTGAAATGATGGTTCCATTCACCTCTGACTATGTGTAAATATTGCTCCTTGTTCTATCTGCTGAAAAGATTTGGACAGGATCAAGAAGGGGTGCAATGACTCTGATATTTCAAAAAATAGTATGTTTTGAAGGACAAGTTTCTCTGACTAGCAGGATGGTCAATATTGAGATATGGGAAATCATTCCTTGGAGCTCTCAGACATTCATATGGAATCTTAGAAGCCCCAGTACTTGTTCCTAGTGTGCATATGATTGTTCCAGGATACAGGAAGAAATAATATGGCTTTTTATGACTTTTGCACATTTTAGGATTTCACCCATCCCTGAGATTGTAGGATCCTCTTCAACACACTCTTCACATCCTTGTTTCTTAAGGTGTAGATGAGTGGATTCAGCAGTAGTGTGATAATGCAATAGGAGAAGGACATGAATTTGGCCTGGATGCTCTTGGCAGGAGGCTGGAGGTACATGCAGTTGGCTAGCCCATAGTACATTATGATGATTTCCAAGTGGGAACTGCACATGCTGAGGGCCTTAGACCTTCCTGCAGCTGAAGGTAACATCAGCACAGCCTGGGCAATGAAGATGTAAGAGACCAGCACAAGGAGGGGAGCCACCAGTACAAAAGGGATGGCTCCAATTGCCAGGGACAGGTCATTAGCAGTGGTGTCTCCATAGGCCAGCTTAATCAGAACAGGCACCTCACAGAAAAATTGGTCCAGGGTTTGGTGACCCCAGTGGTGTAGTTGGAGGATAAGGGTGGATTGAAGCACTGAATTGTCCAGGCCACTAGACCAGGCTACAGATGCCAGCTACACATACACCCAGGGATGCATAATGAGAGTGTACTGAAGTGGCCAGCAGATGGCCATGTAGTGATTGAAGGCCATCACTGCCAGCAGGACACATTCTATTCACCCTGTCCAGTGGAAGAGGTAAGTCTGAGTGTTGCAGATCCAGGAAGCAATGGTCTTCTTTGGTCCCCAGAGACTGTCCAGTAGCTGGGGCACAATGGTGGTGGTGACACAGAGGTCTAGCAAAGAGAGGTTGCCCAGGAAGAAGTACATGGGTGTCTGGAGTCTGGGAGCCACCAGGGAGAGAAGGATGATTGAGCTGTTCCCCACCAGCATCAGAATGTAGGAAATCAGCACCACACCAAAGAGAGGCATCTCCAGCCACAGATGGTCTGAGAAGCCTAACAAGACAAATGTACTTGGGGAACTCATGTTTTTTCCTTCCATGATGTTCACCTTATTTACGGCTGGAATTAAAGGGACAAGATTTAGAGGATAAGTGCATCTTTTAATTTTCAATTACTATATGTCATCATTCTGAAACTGTGTCGGTGTGATAATCTCCATAACTAATGATGAACTAATTCTGTATAAACACTGTCTTAGCATTTGACATTGTACAAAGGATAGATCTGGGTTAGCTTGGGTGTAATGAAATCCTCTATACAAAGCCTGATCATCTATCTCTTTATATGAAGACAGCTCTCTCTCCTCTCACACTTTTTTCTCTACTTGGCTCTGTATATTGTTGCAGTAAGAGTGCAGAATCTTGGGAGAGCTACTGAGTTTAAGTCTCAAACACTCATGGATATTACCAAGTCACAACATTCTGTGTTACAGTCTCCTCATTTAAACATAAAAATGTTTATATATTTTTTTGAAAATTTTTTACATACTTATGTCTCTATCTCAATCTCTATGTATCTATCATCTATCTACCTATCTACCTATCATCTACTATCCATCTATCTATCTATCTATCTATCTATCTATCTATCTATCTATCTATCTATCTATCTATCATCTTTCATGGTAAACTCTGTATAAGTGTTGGTCTAATCTATACCTATCTACTTGTACAAATCCATCCACTTTGATTGTTCTAGGCTGAGAAGGGAATTAGATATTATAGGGCAAATGGAAGGAATTGTTTTGCTTGCAATTGTTGACACCCCTTGTTTTTGGAATGGGACTTGTCCCTCATCATCATTTAGTTAGTTGTCCAGGGCAAGGCTGAAGAACACAACATTCTTTCCAAAATGATGCCATCTTTTATCTAAAGGATTTACAGAATGACTAACTTCTTTTTCCTCTCAAATATCTTATCTTTTATAAGATATTTTTTCCTGGATGCTCCAATGATATTTCATTCTTAGCTATCCAAAACTCAGCTTACTATTTCTTAGTCAAGATGTAAGCACTGTGTACCAATTCCTATACTGTACTCCATGAATCCATGATTGTTCCACCCTCCACAAATTTTGAGTTATTCCCCAAATAAGCCAGAAAGGCCATTGCAGTTATTCTTTAATGTAAAAGCCCCAAATACCATATACTCAAATATGTTTCCATTATTAGTCTGTATGGTAATATCATTTTGTTTTTTATTTCACATTTTATCAGGGTGGGTCATAATAAGGGAATTTTCACATAACTCAAACTAACTCAAAGTGCCACAGTTTCATGGATTTTTATCAGACTAGTGGTTTTCTTAGAAAGGTGTATTCACTTATTTTTGGAAATAAGATAAATAAGATTGATTATTAATAGGGGAGGTCCCTTCCTTGAAATGAAAATCACATTAATTGTCATAACTTGTAACCTGAATTAATCTTTTAATTACATTTTTAGCCTCATATTCAAAGAGGAAACCCTCTGCCCAAGTTTAATTCTTCAAACTATGTGAAGTACAAAAAAATAGCAGAGCAACTACATATTTTGGTTTATCAGATTCTTCATTGACCCAGCCCTAGAATTTATTCTAGGTAAGGTGAATTTATATTTTTTTTCTCTCCTTTGAACTATTATGTCATAGTTGGAATGGATCATGCATCTACAGTTGCAAATTTAATTTTCCTTTTGAAAAACTAAATGGGGAGTAAGAAGGGGAAGGTGCTACAGAACAGACTGGACACCAGATATTGCACCAACAAAAGGCAAAATGGAAAAAAAATTATATATTTTTTTATTTTTTCACATTTTTTGAATAACCCAATCCTTTAATATTATTTTATTTTATTTTTTAAATTATTTTTATTTTTTATTTTTTTAAGTTTTCATATATTTTAACTCTTACCTTTAAATATCATTATTACTTCATTTTCTTATTAACTGTATTTGGCTATTGTTATGGCTTCACCTTTGAAAAAGCTTTGGATCACAGAAGGCTTACAACAAGGATGGGAGAGGATCATTGGTGGGGGGCGTGTCAGGGTTGGGGGTGCATGGGAGGAAGTCCACCTGCACATACATAAAAGGTATATAAAATTGTTCAAATGCTCATGGGCATGGTCACGGGGTGGAGAATTACTCAATAAATGAGAGAATACTGAATTCCCATCTTGGAGAGCTCTGCCATATTATCTAGGGGAGTAGCAACAGCCCCCCAAGTACAGGGGCAGTGTCTGACAAAGGAGATGATCCATTTATGGGCTGTTGTTATTGATGACTAGCCTTATGAGTCTTGGTTCTTGAAATTGAAACAGCCTAGTGTTATGGGATGCCTAAGAGTTTTCTCTTGAGAGCCTCCTTGTTGCTCAAACTCAGCATATGAATGCATTACCTTCCTCCCAGGGTGGGATGTGACTCCTGGGGATGAGTCTCCCTGGCAACAAAAGTGTCCAGGGGCAATCTGACAAGAAAAAGACTTGGAATAAAAGGGGGAAATGGTAAAGACAAATGAGTTCACAGGGCTAAGAGACTTCAAAGTGAATCGGGGGGTCATCCCAGAGGTAAAACTTATGCACATCCCAGTAAGACCTCATAGGGTTCCAAAGAAAGAGGGAAAAGCACTTGTAATACAGGGGCTTTTAGGGGACTTGGGAATTATCCTGAGTGTCATTGCAATGACAGATATAGGCCATTTTATATCATCATATAACATGCAGAACTGTTGGGAAAGAGTGGTCTACGATGTGAACTATGGTCCATGCTTAGTGGCAAAGCCCCAAAATGTGTATATCTTTTGCAGGTGATGTGCCACACTAATGTAGAATGTATATGTGGGAGGTTGTGGGAGGTTTGGGAGGTGGGGCATATGGGTACCCCTAAAATTTTTGTGTGACATTTACGTAATCGATGTATCTTTTTAAAAATTAAATAAATAAATAAATAAATAAATAAATAAATAAATAAATAAATAAATATTTTTTAAAACTATCTAACTGGAGTGTCTAGTAGCCCAAAATGGCAGCAAAATTTTTCTAGGATGCCATTTGTCCATAGAATATTTGAAGAAGTCTTAAAAAATATCAGAGTCAACAAACAAACTCAAAACTCCAGATAAAAAGTTAAAGGGTTGCAGAAACTGGTGAATGCTGAAACAAGAAAATGAAGCCCCCCCATAACTTTCCCACATTAACAACATCTTTCATTAGTGTGGTTCATTTTTTAAAAAATGATAAAAACATATTGAAGCATTGGTACTAACCACAGACGGTAGTTTACATTATAGTTTATACTCTGCCCTGCATAATTTTATAGGTTATGACAAAATGTATAATGGCCTGTATCTGTCTCTAAAGTGTCATTCAGGGGAGGGGGTGGGGAATATGGAAATCCCCTATATATTTTCCCTATATTTTTAATGTAAATTTTATGTAATCTAAAGTGTATTTAGTAATTAAATTTTTTAAAAGAGTAAAAAAAAGAAAAAAGGAAATGAAGCATAAAAATCAGTAGGGTATTCTTGTGGTACCCTTGTTGTCCCCTCCCTCTCCACTCCCTCAGAGTGATGCGGAGTCAGCCCCTGGCTGTGAGTCTCTGGTTCTTTTCTAGAAGAGCTGGGTAACCTCTATGCACATACTACACACAAAGTATGAGACAATATAAAAAATAGATAAATTGGATTTCATCAAGATTAAAAACTTTTGTGCATCAAAGGACATACTAATGAAAGTAAAACAACTGCCTAAAAAATAGGAGAAAATATTTTGAAACCACATATCCAATAAGGGTTTACTATTCAGAATATATAAAGAAATCATACAACTCAACAAAAAGCCAAATAACCCAATAATAAATGGGAAATGCTTGAATAGACATTTCTCCAAAGATATACAAACTGCCAGAAAACACATGAAAAGATTTCAACATTGTTAGACTAGGGATATATAAATCAAGGTCACAAAGTGATACCATTTCCTACCCACTAGAATGACTACTATTTTTTTTAAATGAGGAAAATAACAAGTGTTGGAAAGGAAGTGGAGAAATAAGAACTTTCATTTATTGTTGGTGGGAATGTGAAATGGTTCAGCCACTGTAGAAAACAATTTGGCCACGTTTAGAAGGTTAAATATAAAATTACCATATGTCCCAACAATCCTACTGCCAAGTATATAACCAAAGGAATTGAAAGCAAGGACTCAATCAGTTATTTGCATACTCATGTTCATAGTAGCATTATTGATGATAGAGAAAAGATGGAAGCAAGTGCCCATCAGCTGGTGATTGGATAAAATAAAATGTAGTATATACATATGATGGAATATTATTCACATGTAGAAAGGAATGAAATTGTGATATATGGATAACATGGATGAACCTTGAAGACTTTTTATTGAATAAAATAAGCCAGACACAAAAGACAAAAAATTTATGATCTCACTTATATGAAATAATTGGAATTAGTTAATTCATAAAGTCAGAAACTAGAAGAAAGGTTAGAAGTGGCTGGAGTATGGATAATGATTGGGGAGTTATTTGTTACAGAGTTTTTATTGTA
>PVKH010004637.1:0-23099 GCA_004027955.1 Chaetophractus vellerosus | reverse complement strand
CCATGGCGGCTTGCCTGCTCAAGGCGGTCTGCCTGCTCAAGGAGGCCCTGGGAACTGAACCTGGGGCCTCCTATGTGGTAAACCGGCACCCTACCAATTGAGCTATAGCTGGCCCCCTCAGATATGTTTTTTGAATGAAAGAAAAGAGATGGAACTCCGATTATCCTGACAATCACTGCACATTACCCATTTACAAACTAATGAGGGCACATTCCATATCCACTGTATTTGTAGATTTGGAAAAAAGTTTGAGCACCACTGCCCTAAAGACAAACCCTATCTAAACCAAAGACCTACAGCTACTATCGACTTTTATACTCCAAAAGGTCCCAGAGGTACTCAGGGTGTCTGGTTTTACTTAACAGTTTTAAAAGTATTTTAGTAGTGAATCCTTTGAAAATCACCAGTAATCTTTTTGAAAGTCTGGCAAATCAAAGTGTACTGTGGCATATCAAAATTTCAGCATACCATCTGCTGATAAGCAATAATAATGGTGCGTCTTCCATTACAATAATTGTATTGACTAATAATCAGGAAGTAGCGCTGACGTTTGTGTTAAGTCTTCCAAATGTACATGAGTTTAAATTGTTTTCCTAACTCCAGACAGGGTCAATATGTGACCTCAGTTTCATTAGCTTTACCTTCTCACTAAATAAGCTGTTAATATCCACCTCATATTATGCCTTTCACTAAATAAAATTTAAATGTCATTAAATGATTACAAGAGATAAATTACTTCTTGCAGATATGTTAGACACAATTAAACAGCCACTTAACATTGTAAAATAAACACATTATACTGAACATTTTAATCTTCAGATTTATTATACAGTGAGTAAAAAAGTAAAAATTAGCTATTTTCAAAAATTTCATGGTGGCTTTTCTCTTAGTTATCAATATTTTTCTAAACTATTACTCAGAAATTGACTGTAATAAAATTTTCATGTATGTCAAGATTCTGCTCTCACTTATCTAATAGTAAAAAGATTATTTCAACCATTCTCATCTACTGACTCTCCTGTGACTTTCTACTTAAAAATCAAATAAAAATTCATATTGCCTTCAAACCTATCAGCCAAACAATAAATATACCTTTCTTTTGAAGGTCAGAAGGAGAAGAATTCTTAATTTCAGTAATGACCTTACCTTAAAAAATAAAGGTAAAAGCTGGAGTTGTTCTGTGACTGCAGTAGAGAAGGATCTTCCTGCACTTGCCATCAGCCACTTCAAAACTATTTGGAAACAAACACACAGAATCAGCTATTCAATGTAGGGTAAAATTTTAATGTTAACGGATTAATGTAATGCAATGTAATGTTATTAAGGAGACCACCTGTGTTACTTTGTAAATTAGACACTGATTGACCAGCAATATGACAGGAAACATCATAAAGCATGTCAACTAAACTCAAAACTGTCGGCTAAGTGATTTATAATTAGAGTCTTTAAAAAATTTTTGGACACAAACTATAATTGGACAATCAAAATAAAGTCAATTTTTAAGTGAGTCTACTAATTTTAGCCACTCACTAGTTTTTAAGAGTTTAATGCCCTGAGTTCGTTCATCTTCTTCACCAATTCCATTCTCTTCCATAACATGATTCTGAATTTCTTCGTCCACATCCATGAGGGGTTTCAGTTTCTCTAGGATTCGAGCAGTAAACTCTGGGACACGAGGGGATGTTGTTGGCGCAGTGTTTGGCAAAGAAACATCTATCATGAATATGTAGGTCAGCACGCTGTAAAATATACAGTAGTAAGAAGAGATCCTACATCATAAGTAAAACCAAGGTTCAAGTTAAGTTATACCCCAACCAAATATAATTACTGGAGAGGGTCTTAAATTGGGCTTGGGTATAAATGAAGGCTCATAATTTTGAGGTATTAACAACTGAATCCTATTTTACATTCAGAACTTTTGTCTTCTTTCTCACAGTACAATACAAAACAAAATTTTAGAAAGGTAACACCACAACACTCAATGGCAACTTAAAACAGTATGCATTCTGTTAGAAATTATTTTTTTTAAGAGGTACCTGGGATTGAACCCAGGACCTCATACATGTGAAGTTTTCAACCACTGAGCTATAGCCACTCCACAGATATTAATTTTTAATAAAAAGAATCAAGAAGTATATCACACCACAGAGGAAATAATACCTACCTCCCTATTCTTTCCCTAACATTTTTGTAAACCTGGGTAAGTTTGGGCTCCAAGTATTTCAGTAGTCTGTGCAATAGCTCAGGCACTCTCCATTCTTGCTGGGCAAGGCCACCTTGTAGTACGTAAAGTCGACTAAAATTAAAGCACAGCAGTATTGTGTTAGACCCTCTTTCTGTCTTTAGATAGTGGCAGTAAAGATGAACAATATCTATATGGCATTTAAAATTTTTCGTTTTCTTATCTAATAATAAAGTATTCAAAGTCAAGTATTTAAACCAAAACAGCATTTTTATGAAGCTTTTATTTTTTTGTACATCATTTTCTTTGTATTCTCATTTCATCCCCTCTACTACAATAATCAAAAGAAATACTAACTTAAGAACACTCATTTAGTTAAGATACTAATGTTTAGTTAGTATCTAAACATATGAACTCAGTTTTCTCAGTAATTAATAAAATATTCATTCTTCTTATAAACAGGATTATCTGTTTTTTTTTCCCCTATGGCCCATTTCTCCTTAAAAGGATTACTCTTTTTTTTTTTAAGATTTATTTTTTATTTTCTGCTTTTTGTCGTCGTCCCCGGCCCCCCCCCCCCCCCCCCCCCGCTGTGGTGATGCGCCGAGTCAGCTTCACCGGTGAGTGGTGGCCTTGCCCCACTTGCGGGCGGCTCTGCTCTGCCCATGGTGGCTATGCCCTGCCTGTGGAGGCTTTTTGCCTTCTCAAGCGGTCCGCCGGCACGGAGAGGCCCCAGGGACCAAACCCAGGGCCTCCCATGTGGTAAACCGGCGCCCTATCCACTGGGCTATACAGCCAGCCCCGATTACTCTCTTATTTCTGTCTTTCATATTATGTAAGGGAAAAATTGGAAAAATGTGACAAAGAAGTCAATATCTTCATGGTACAAAAGAGCCATCTTGATAAAAGATTTGACAACACAGAGGCTGAATCTAACTTATGTTTAAATTGCTAGGGTTGCCTCCATTTTTCCTACTTGTTCTTAATTGAGAAATAACTTAGTAGCATATATTGTATTGAACTAAATCATGTCATCTCCCAGAAGTAGTTACTTCAACTAGGCATGAGAAATGCAGACAATTCACTCTATTTAGACATCAGTTAATGCAAAATATCTTCTGTGTTAACCTTATAAGGTTTTCTTTTTGTTTACCATGCATCTACGAAGGATCCTCCTTCACCACTCAATGGCGACTCCAACAGCAGCTCAAAAAGCCAATGAAGTTTTCGGGGATCTCTGCTTTCCTGTGTTGAAATCATAAAGTAACAATTAAACAAACCTACAATATTGCTATTTTAGAAATAGTACAATTTAAATAGAGAGGGGAAAATCAAACTAAAAACTGATAGGTGAGTCAAATCTAAATGTCATATCATAGCAGATGTTAGATATTAACCATCAGAAAATTATTGTTAGCCAAGTGGCTAGTCTTTAAATCAAAGTATACGAAAGCTATGGACATATTTGATGTTATATATAAATGACACCCATAACCTTGTCAACTGGCTTTTACAAAATCTACATTATATTTTCAGATAAATGATTTGACTTATCATTTAATTTAAAAAAATGAATTACCACAGCAGAGGAGACAAAATAACCACTTAAAACTGTGTCAAGGCTTATTTCAAAGGCTGTGTAGAACAGAACCTTCTCTAATTATGCAAGATGACAAAGCCATGAACCAAATTCAAAGGTATAATGACATTTGACACATTTTGAGATAGGCTATGTTACATCCTTGAATAAAAGAACATTCAAAGAAGAATGCAGAAAACTTACACAAGATGTTGCTATACAAGTTCCCCAGTCATTATAAGTTTCCACTGTAATGTTGGATAATGCTGTTCTAAGCAGAGGGCACAGAAGCTCCCAAAGCTTCTCCACCTACTCAAAACAAAATTAATGGGTAACAGTTAATTATAGTCAACAGTAATTTTTTAATATTCTTTCATAAACTGTAACAAAGGTACCACATTAATGCAAAGTGTCAACAATGGGGATTATACAGGAATGTTGTATTTTTCACATGACTTTTCAGGAAACCTATAACTTCTCTCATTAAAATAACAATATTAATAAAAAACATTAAGCTCAGTGAAAGAAATGAGACAAAAAGTACTACATATTGTATGACTCCATTTACATGAAATGTAAATATAAAAAAATCTATAGATACAGAAATAGGTTAGTGGTTAGGTAGGGATAGGGAAGGATAGAGGGATTGAGAGGTGACTGCAAAAGGGTATGGGGTTTTTCTTTTTGGAGTAATGAAAATGTTCTAATATTGATTGTGGTGATGAATGCACAACTCTGTGATTATACTAAAAGCCATTAATTGTACACTTTGGATGGACTGTATGGTATGTGAATATACATCTCCATAAAAACTGTTTTTAAAAAAAGTTAACACTTTGTTGTGGATACTTCAGGATTTTCTAAGTACAGGATCATGTCATCCGCAAACAATGAGAGTTATACTTCCTCTTTTCCTATTTGGATGCCTTTAATCTTTTTTCTTGTCTAATTGCCCTAGCTAGAACTTCTAGTACAGTATTGAATAACAATGGTTAACAGTGGGCATCCTTGTCTTGTTCCCTATCTTAGAGGGAAAGCTTTCAACCTTTCCCCATTGATTATGATGTTGGCTGTGGGTTTTTCATATGTGCCTTTTATCAGATTGAGGAATTTTCCTTCTATTCCCATCTTTTGAAGTGTTTTTATGAAAAAAGGATGCTGGATTTTGTCAAATGCCTTTTCTACGTCAACTGATATGATCATGCATTTTTTTTTCTTTCTTCAATTTGTTAATGTGGTATATTACATTGATTGATTTTCTTATGTTGAACCAGCCTTGCATACCAGGAACAAATCCCACTTGGTCATGATGTATAAGTCTTTTGACATGCTGTTGGATTCGATTTGCAAGTATTTTTTTTTTTAAGATTTATTTATTTGTATCTATTTATATATCCCCCCCCTTGTTGGTCGTGCCCACTGTGTTCATTTGCTTTGCATTTTTCTGTGTCTGCTTGTCTCCCCCTGCTGCATCATCCTGCCGAATCAGCTCACCACGCGGCAGCTTGCCTTTACCAGGAGGCCCCGGGAATCAAACCCGGGGCCTCCCATGTGGTAAACCAGAGCCCAACCAATTGAGCCACAGCTGGTTCCTGATTTGCAAGTATTTTGTTGAGACTTTTTGCATCTATGTTCATTAGAGAGATTGGCCTGTAATTTTCTTTTCTTGTAGTATCTTTATCTGGCTTTGGTATTAGGGTGATGTTGGCTTCATAAAATGTGTTGGGTAATTTTCCCTCTTCCTCAATTTTTTGGAAGAGTTTAAACAGGGTTGGTGTTAATTCTTTTCTAAATGCTTGGTAGAATTCACCTGTGAAGCCACCTGGTCTTGGAGTCTTCTTTGCTGGAAGATTTCTTCTCTCTTTCTTCCTTTGATAATCTGCTAGGGTTTGTCAATTTTATTGAGTTTCTCAAAGAACCAGCTTTTGGTTTTGTTGATTTTCTCTATTGTTTTTTTTGCTCTCATTTTCATTTATTTCTGCTCTAATCTTTATTATTTCTTTCCTTCTGCTTGTTCTTTTTTTTTTTTTTTAAGATTTATTTTTTATTTATTACATATCCCCCCCCCTTCTGCTTTCTCTTGCTGTGTGTCCATTCTTCCGTGTTTTTCTATGTCGTCTTCTTGTCTCCCCCATCTTTGCGGCGGCGTGCCGAGTCGGCCTTCCGCGGCGGCGGCTTGCTTCATTCGTGGGTGGCTCCATTCTGTTTTCAAGGGCGGCTCCGCTCCATGTTTTGCAGGCAGCAGTCCTCCATGTTTTTTGCGGGCTGCCCGGTTTCCGCGGTTCGCAGGTGGCAGCTCCTCTTTTCATGGGTGACTTTGCCATGCCCGTGGGGGCTCTGCCCTGCCCATGGCGGTTTTGCCTTGCCCACGGCGGCTTTTGCCCCGCCCATGGTGGCTTGCCTTTCTCAAGGCCGCCTGCCCGCTCGGAGAGGTCCCCGGGAACCGAACCCAGGGCCTCCCATGTGGTACCCCAGCACACTCTTTATCCACTGAGCTACCTAGCCGGGCCCACCTCGTTCTTTTTTAACATAGGCATTTAGTGCTATAAATTTCCCTCTCAAGACTGCCTTTGCTGTATCCCACAAGTTTTGATACATTGTGTTCTCGTTTTCACTTGTCTCAATATATTTACTGATTTCACTTGCAATTTCTTCTTTGACCCACTGATTATTTAGGAATGTGTTGTTCAGCCTCCACACATTTACAAATTTACTTTTTTCCTATCTATTATTGATTTCCAGTTTCATTCCATTATGAGCTGAGAAGGTGCTTAGTATAATTTCAATCTTTTCATATTTATTGAGAGCTGCATTGTGATCTAACATGTGCTCTATCCTGGAGAAAGATCCATGGGCACTTGAGAAGAATGTATAACCCGCTGAGTTTGGATGCAGTGTTCTGTATATGTCTGTTAGGTCTAACTTGTTTATCATATTGTTCAAGTTGTCTGTTTCCTTGTTGAACTTCTCACTAGTTGTTCTATCTAATGATGTGAGTGGGGTGTTGAAGTCTCCAACGATTATTGTAGAAATGTCTATTTCTCCCTTCGTTTTGCCAGAGTTTGTCTCATATATTTTGGGGCACCCTTGTTAGTTGCATAGATATTTATGACTGTTATATCTTCCTGGTGGATTGTCCCTTTTATTAATATACAATGGCCTTCTGTATCTCTTATAACTTTTTTGCATTTAAAGTCTGTTTTGTCTGATATTAGTATAGCTACCCCTGCTCTTTTCTGGTTACTATTCGCTACTTGAGCTAATAAACGAGTTCAGCAAAGTGGCAGGATACAAGATCAACACGCAAAAATCAGTAATGTTTTTGTACACTAGTTCTGAACAACCTGAGGAGGAAATAATGAGACAAATAATGTAGATGAGAAGAAGGGCTAAGAAAAAAAGGGTTTAATGAGAAACTGGAGCGTGCCTCATGAAGGAAAAGCCCATGTGCAGCACACCATGCAATTGCCACAGTTCAGTAATGTGGAAACAGTATCCCATGATCCTCCCATTAAAACAAAAACCAAAATATTCTGATGACCCTTGCCCCCATTGTTGGCTTTCAAAACATTTTAAATGTTGCTATAGGCCAAAAGCAGTTTATATGTTATTTGGCAAATTTTGTGGAATTGAACATTTCATATTTTAAGAATCGAAATCTAGTTTTTTAGGAATTACTATATAAATGGATATGTAATGTAATTGTAACAGGGAAAGTGCTGTATAAATATATCACCTTTTCAAATGTCCAATGCTTAGAACCTCTGATTAAACCCGCTATAATTTCTGCAACACATCGCTGGGTGCTTTCATGTGAATCTGCAACCAGACGTTCTAAATGGGGCTTCAGAACTGGCAGAAAGGCATCATCAAAATTCCTAAATATACCCTATAAAAACAAAGAAAATTCTTTAGTACTTAAATGACTATCATCATAATTACAATTATAGTATGACTAATTATTTTCTACATTACTACTGTGTATAAAAATCTCAAATGTTCTCCTTCTTAGAACATAACTGCTTTAAATATGTCTGTTAAAATGGTAAGAATACTGTCATTATATTTCATATTAAGATGTAAACAAATGAAATAGACATCAACAATTTTTTGACCTGAATCATATTGTACTTTAAAAAGCAAATGACATCTAATTTTTTTTAAACTTCTAGTACTAATTATAAACATTAGGAAAAATATGAAGTCTTGTTTGTTTTTTTTTAAAGCATAGAGCATCCTGGACCTTTAAGCAAAGGTCAGTATGATTGATGCCAATTTCAGAGCTACTGTAGAAAAGGATAACAGCCAACCTGAACTTAAAATACTTTCAAATTAATGAACCTACAAACCGAGTCACTAAGCTTTATGAAGAGGATATATAAATAACATAGTTACCTTAAAGAGGCAAAAACGTCGGGGATTAAATTTATCTTTTCCTTTTCTGTCTTCTAAAGATAGAAAATTAATTAACTGTTCAACAAATTTAGGATCAGAAAAATGATCAAATATAATCTGTTCTGCCTATAAAGTTAAACAAACAAACAAAAAAGAATATTCAGGCCTTAAAAACATGATTCTGAAAAAGTTTAAATTCAATTATAAAATCATGATACTCAGTGGTAGGCTGAGTATTTTTATTCTAAAGAAGTTTCAGTTTTTATAGAGTAGAGGCTCTAAAGATTTCTAGAAAAAGTAATACCCACACCCACCCCTCTAAAATGCTTAATCCATAGGAATAGCCAAAGAGCTTGGAATAGCTTCAGAGTTTGGATTCCATTTCTCATACTGTGAATTAAAACCAACAAATATTCTTATTGGGAAATGAAAATCTTACATAATTCTGCTACTTTGTATGCAATTTAGGAAAATCCACCAAACTGTAAATCAAACCCCATCAAATCATTTCCACATTTATAGAACACCAGAAATTAAAAGGTAAACTTTGTTCAGAATCAGAAAATAAAAGCTACAATACCATTAAATTCACTGAGGAAGACATAAACTTAAAAGCCCTTAATCAACCTTCAAAGTAATAAAGATGTATGTTCTATGGAGACTAAGGTATTTTCAACTTAAATTTACAAACATCTATTTACTGAGAATCCATAATTTATGTGCAATTAAAAAACAAAAACTAAAAACCAGTCATTATTGACAAGAAACAAGCAGATAACTACAGTGTTAAGTGGGGCCATAACTTGAAAGTAACATTAGATATACTAGACCTGAACTGACATGAAAATAAATCAGTGGCCAGAAGTAAGATGTATTTGAGCTAGTATTTACACATCGTAAACAGTGAATGCTTACCTCTGTCATATCCTCCCTGCTTCTGCCAAGCTTAGGCTGCTCTTCCACACCAGCATAAACAACCATATTCCTATACATTTAAGAGTTTATATTTGAAATAAGCACAGAAAAACATATTATGAAGCTAACAGATAGCATTAGAAAGCACTTTTACTGAAGTCTAGATGTTAAGTCTAGGGATATGAGTATATCATAACAGTCCTGAACTTAAAATCCATCTGATCATTGTAACCTAATGGCATAGATTATTGAAGATAAATGAGAATTTCTCTGGGCTAAATTTAGGCATGCTTATTATTAAGTAGGGAGTACAATTTAGAGCAGCCAGTAACTTCCTTAGCTTTATAATGGTGAGATTAAGGAAGGCTGAGGGTTCCAGTACAAAGACAAGAAAAAGGCAGGAATGAGACATGGAATTGGTCAGAATAAAAGAAAAAGGGAGGAAGTGGGAAGAGGGAAAAATAGCTAGATTGCATTTATCTTGGGTGGCAGGGTACATCTAATCGCCTCAAGTATCACTGAAACCCCCGAAAATCCAAAGATGACAAAACAAATTATATGAAAAATAGGCTATTTAATAATAAAGTGCACAGTAAGTTATAACGTACTGTGGCCAGGTGTAGTATCCCCAGTGGGTTTTTTCCACAAAGCAACTTGACTCCCATTCTTTTTTACTTTTTGGTATACTTTTGCTATCATAATGCAACCAATGGTTATCAGGTCTATCACCAGCAAGAATTTGGGTAGGTTTAGGATATCCACCTAAGGAAAGGAAAAATCACATTTGATGAATTTAAACACATTCATGCAATAATTATTCCCAACTTTCAGCCAACATTACCAGTGTACTTTGTCTTTATAACAAGACTATTCAAATCCTTTCAAGGCAAAGAGCCACAAGATCTATGAGCAATTAAGGGAGCATTTCAAATCAGAGGGGAAAAGGTGGATTATCCATTAAGATAGTTATTTGGGGGGAGGGGGAAATCAAACAGCCCTTTACTATATTCTTTTCACCAAAATTAATTCCAGAAGGATTACTTTTTAAAAAACGGTTTTAGTCCTAAATAATTTCACTTACAGGTAAGTTGTGAAAATAGCACAAAGAATTTCCATATATCCTTCAGTCAGATACCCCAATTTTAAGACTTTACCACAAGTACTTTGTCATTCTATGTACACATATATTATTTCCAGGGCATCTGAGTATAAGTTGTAGACGTAATGTCCCTTAACACCAAATATTTCAGTGTATTTTCCTGTAAATAACATTTTCTTAGATAACCAAATTTCTCAAATAAAAAAATTAACATCAATATAGTACTATTAACTTGTTAACAAACCTTATTCAAATTTTGTCAATTATCTCACTAATGTCCTTTATAGCAAAAAAATAATGTGGTATCCTGCAAGGTTTCTCCACTGTAAAGGTATTTTCCCTTCTGTGATTAAAAAATATTTTATGTAAATATACTTTTGAGACTATATAAACACACTGTTTCTTATCAAACTACCAGCTTCTTGTTTTAGGATCACCAATGAAACAACAATTATGGTGATTCCCAAGTGGTAATTTTTTAATTCCATCATTCCTTTTATATTTATTAGTTGTTACTCCACTGTAAAAACAAAACAAACAAAAAAGCCCCACTTTCCCTTCTCTTTCATTTTGTTTGTTTCACCTTTTCTAAAATATTAATATGAAGTAGCTTATGAATTCTTATTTTATTCCAAGGATTATAATCTGCTACTATCATTATTTATTTTAATACTCAAAATTGTTCCAGACTTGGTTAATGGAGAG
Source organism: Chaetophractus vellerosus (assembly GCA_004027955.1). NCBI lineage: Eukaryota > Metazoa > Chordata > Mammalia > Cingulata > Chlamyphoridae > Chaetophractus > Chaetophractus vellerosus. The sequence goes on along the minus strand of PVKH010004637.1, from coordinate 12,224 downwards.
CCCTGTAGAGCTTGTTCCTATATCCTTTGACATGTCCCATGATACTTGGAGCACTTCCTGACTTTCTGGCACAATGGACGTTCTAGGCTTTCCCACCAGCCTTGAAATCAGTCATTTTTCAAAGGCACTCTGGTTCCTTTTAGTGGAGAATGGTGTTAGAAAACAAGAGCTAGGTATTAAGTGTAGGATAGAAATTTGCATGTAAAAATTAACCATAAAGACACTGAAGGTAAACATCAGTGAATTTGCTTATATTTCAGAGAGGGGAGATAACTTTCTAAGTAAGCATGTTTTGATATCTGTAAACTCCAAAGAAAACATTTATTTTTTGCTATATAAGTTAATTTTCTATAGAGAAATACAAATTAAACCAAGATATTGTTTTTCACCAATCACATAGGCAAATATGATCAAGTAAAAAAATTCTAGTGATGATCACTGCAGCCCCACAATGTCTATCAACAGAGATCTAGAGAAAAAATTATATAAGAAACTAGTAATGGGGGTTATCCATGGGAGATGAAAAGGAGTGAAGAACTAGGGACATTTAACTACATTGCTATGCTATTAAGATTTTTTTCCCCAAGAGCAAATATTTACCCTTGAAATAATTTTCCTACTATTTTAAAAAATCATATGCTTGTTATCTCTTTGTTCTATTTGTACCTTACTAAATATTTAATTTATAAATATTTTAAAAAATATTATTTTCTTCTAGTATTGGAAAAAACATAGGTGCTTTAAGTAAGGATAAAGTCAAGATTAGTAGCAGGAATATAATAAACAAAGCCTTTCCCATACTTAACACTGTTTTATAGTGTTGCAAAAGAAAGACAGTGGTGCACCACTACACACCTCCCTTCAAATGAAAGAGCTAAAGACAACTTGTTGAATACAATGGGAGTTATCAGTGATGCAAAATTTGGTAGCCAATGGAATAAAAACATTTTCTTCCCCCTCCTGATCAAATTATTACTTTTTCTGATGACAACAGTCATGTAAGATTCAAAAAATTCTGATAACACAGTAAGGTATAAGGAAGAAAAACAACTTTGCCCATAATCCCACCACTACTAATACACTAATAAAATAATGGTAATATATTTTAAGTCTTTGAAATAGAGCTTGATAAACAAGTAGTGCAATGTGCTTACTGGGTAAGATAAATAATATGAAGTGATAACGTGATTGCCCAAAGTGTATAAAAGGTACATGTATTATCATAAGATAGTTGACCTATTTGTGAATACATTTTATTACTAGCTTTTATTAACTTAACTGTTTCCCTTCATAATATTGTTTCATACTTTGTTATCTCATCACAATAATATACTTTATATATTTCAAATCAAGGAATTTTCTGAATTTTACTGAGATGCACTATTAATTACATTTGGTAGTACTTACTGATTTCATAAGGGTTGATGGTCAGCTTTTTGTGGGTTCTTTTTAGTTGCTTGAGAATACCAGCAACAGCTGAGATAGCCATCTAGAAATGAAACAAGGTACATATATCAAAAATTTAAAACCTTTTAAATGGTTGCCTGCCTTCCTCAAGGCAAAAGCTGGATGCTGTTTCTTTAAAAACAGAAATACCTTACCCGTGCACATCTTGTGGCAGAGCAGGTAAAAGTAACTTGGAACGAGTCATTTGCAGTTCTTACTCCTGAGCTTTCACTCAGCCTAATTGCCTAGAAAACTTTGACCCTTTCGTTGTTAAATCTGCTCTTTCTTCAAATGTCACCCTAAACTCCTCTTCTTATAGGTCTTTCTCCAATTCACCAGGCTAGGTCAGCCCCCCTTTAACTACACTGCTAAAATAACCAAAACGTTGTATACCCAGATTTCTTTCCCCACCTGTAACACTTGTAACCCATTTTTTCAAAGTCAATCTTTCTCAATTAGTCTATAAACCTGTTTCCTGTTATAGCCTCAGTGTTGAAATGCACAATGCTTGAACATGTACCCATGTATTTGTTGGGATGAATTATCACCTGTGACCCAACAGGGGCAGATTGAAAATTGATACACTTCATGATATTAATTAATTGCCCTTTCTTGGCGAAGTATTTAGTATGTAAAGACTTTGGTTGAGGTGAAAATTCTCAAATCCAAAATAGTAGCTAAAATTAAAAACCTACCTTTCGAACTACAATTGCATCATGGTTGAGATTCTCAACAAAAAACTGTATGGCACGAAGAGGCAATACTCGGTCATCTCTCAAGAGTAGAGACAAAAGTCCAATGCCTATATGCTCAAATTTCCAGGGCCTTTAAAGTGGGAGCAGGGGAGAGAGAATCACAAAATGCATCACTCATGAAACTACTTTTCAAAAAACACTATATTTGAAAAACATAATTTTAAGTTTCTCAGTAACCAAAATGTTTATTAAACACTGCCCCTATCATCATTCCCAAACATTCCCCTCCACATCTTTCCCTCTTAAGTCTTCGAAATTCATGAATCAGACACAATTTTTGTACGACAAAGTCCATTTATGTAGAAAATGCCTACAGTATTTAAGATGAATACTTTGAGAATTTAAAAAGCAAATTTTCACTTACAGATTCCTTTGCTCCACACCATCTAGCAAAGTGTCTACCAAATTCTCATAGTTCCTTAAAAAAAAAAAAATCAGTTGAGATATTGTTTTAATATGATACATTAAGATGGACATCAAATAATATCAGTTCAAATTCTGGCAAGATTCACCCTTCACCTACTTCTCACCATCAGATGGCTAAAGTGCCTGATGAGAAACAAGCCAGAGTGAAAGCAGATGGATGAACAGAGAAGCTGGGGAAAGAATATAAAGGGCAGAGAGGAAAAAACAAGGAAAAGTGCCAGGTACAGTTAGCAACTTAACTGTTGCTGAGTGGGCATTCAAAATAAATCTGTAAGTAATCTATTAGTTAGGAGTAGTATATATAGTAGTCTACGTATCTGAAACACGTAGGGTACTCTATAAGTTTATTACCTATACAGACATTTTAGAAAAAAATAAGTAGGCATATGCATATATTAATTATAAGGCAAAGTCAAAAATTGAGTTAGGGATACTCCTGCTTAAATGTTATCACAAAAATGCTTTGGCTCAAAGAATCCAAAAACAGTTTACTAATATACTAATAGCAATCTATAAATAAATTTGGTCAAAGAATAATTACTAAAGAGCAAGGAAGAGATGCCTGTATTGAACTTGAATTTAGGTTTTAATGACTGATGTATCTATCAATTAAGTTGCTTCTGAAATATTACTATCTAAAAAAAATCAGAGAAATCACATTGAGAAAAAGATGTGGTATTAAATAACTTTATTTTTAAGATGGTATTTCCTGCCTCCATAGCTAAAACTAAAAAATTAAGTATCTTTGTAATAATTATCTTTGAACTTTTTGTATTTTTAAAGTAGTCAATGTATAAAAATCATTTAAGTAGTTATGGTGCATCTGTATTTTAGAGATACTTAAAATGTTATAATGTTATCCATCTTAGTAGACCATTCATCAATTACCTTAGGGCATCAGCATTCTTTTCTTGCTGGCGTTTAAGTCCTTCTTTAATTTCTTCTGGGCTAAGCAGTATCTGGTTGACAGAGGGATTTTTTGATTGCTGAAGTAATACCGCTATTGCAACACAGGGTTTTGGAATCTGTTAAAAAAGAAAAGATTATAAAAAGGAATGAGGTGCTTTACAACATGGATGAACTTTGAAAACTATATGCTAAGTGAAAGTAGCCAGACACAAAAGGCCATATATTGCATGATTTCATTTATATAAAGTGTCCAGAATAGACCAATCCACAGAGACAGAAAGTATAATTAGTGGTTTCCAGAGACAGGGGATGGGAGTGACAATGTGAGGAGGGATGGGATGGGACAGTGACTCTTCCTAATGGGTATATCATTTCTTTTTGGAGTGATGAAAATGTTCTGGAATTAAAGTGGTGATGGTTACACAACCTTGTAGAATACTGTTATGAATATATGCATATGCAACTGTAAAAAAGAGTGAATTTCATGAATTATATCTCAATTCTGAAGACTAAAATAAAAAGCTGAGAAGCGGATGTGGCTTAAGCGATTAAGCTCCCGCCTACCACATGGGAGGTCCCAGGTTCAGTTCCCAGTGCCTCCTGGAGAAGATGAGCAAGACAGCGATCCGGCGCAATGGGCTGGTGCAGCAAGGTGACACAACAAGATGATGTAACAAGAGACACAGGGAAGAAACACAATGAGACACAACAAAGCAGGGAGCGGAGGTGGCTCAAGCAATTGAGTGCCTCTTTCCCAAGTGGGAGGTCCCGGGTTAGGTTCCCAATGCCTCCTAAAGAGAAGACGAGCAGACAGAGAGAGCACAATGGACACAGAGAGCAGAGAGAGCGTGCAAACGACGAGGGGGGGAGAATAAATAAATAAATCTTTTTTAAAAAAAGCATAATCTAATGAGAGTTGTAAATAGTAAGACTGTTTATATATACGTGTGTGTGTATATATATAAAAATATATATTTAGACTATTGATGTTTAAACCATAGGAGAGGTGTCAAGCATAATAATCACTTTAGAGGGAAGAGGAGGATTCAACCACATTTACTCTTCCTTTACCCACACCCAAGTTCTGATAGGTATATGAATATACATTTAAAAGGACTTAGGTGATCTGCTATATCTCTCCATTGAGTACTATTGATCTTGACATTCTTTACTTTTTCCATTTGTCAGATCATCCAATTTTAATTTTCTTCACTATAAAATAAGTACTCAGTAGCCAATCTTTTGTGACTTTGGCTAAACTATAGCCAACTCTTTGAAAAATGAGGCTAAAAGACAGATCTAGAATAATGGCAAATGCAGCAGTGTAATAACCCTTTGTGGCCTCTTGGTAGAAAACAATCTAGTTCTCTCTTGGCCATGGTCCAAACTGCTATTCCATCCTGTTATCTACAGTAATAATCACCAAAAACGCAAAACGGAAATTGAAAACAATTTTTCTAAACATTAGAATTAGATGCCAAGAATATTATTACTGAAAAAAGAAAAGTAAAAGGTATTTTAATAAGGCAGTGTTTCAATTGAAATTTGAATGAAAATGTGATTTTGCTTACTGTGAAGTCCAAGCCAATTGTTTCATATTGCCTATGAATCTTTTCTGCAAGGTCATCAAATAGCCTCACTATTGATGGCTTTTCCAAGGACATTGCTTTGCTAAGCCCCGAAGAAACAATTGCTGGCCAAGTCTGTACAATACAGTCCCAATCATGAAGATTTGCCAAGCATACACCACTGTGATTTCCAAGGAGACAATACAACGCACCCTGCAGGAAAAACAAAGATTTATATTGGTTAGTAAAACCAGTTCACATGTTTAACATGTTACTTTTAGAAACTTCAATCTGATATTTAATTAAGTGGCATCTACTAATATTTTCTCTAAGGAAAAGTCATGTAATTGAAGATTTGCTTAAAGAATGGCTATTAAGTTATTATAGAAATGTAAGGATGTTGTTTCTAAGAATGTAGCTTCTATTCCAATTTTCTTCTAGAATTATTTATTCAAAAAGGTCTTAAAATAATTCACTCTTAGTATATTAGAGCATAATGCTTGAAATAATTTTTGAAAGTTAACATCTAGTTGCTAAATATTTTCCTACATATTTAAGAATTAGGTTATTTAATTGTACTGTGAACTTCTTACTCATGAAAGTCTAATCAAAATTATTTTGATAACAGCCAAGTGCTCCCTCTATATCAGGGGTTCTTAACCTTTTTTGTTCCACAGACCCCTTTGCCAGTCAGGCAAAAACCACAGACCCCTTCTCAGAACGTAGCAGCAGATAGTTTTATGACACTCAACTAGCACTGGGTCTAAGAACAACTGTAATTTTGAAGTATGGATGAGCGTAAGCAATTTTTAGAGATATGCAACAACTGTAATGTGATATGAAATGAATACTGCTGTAATTTATTGCATACACTCATAAGTGAAGGAAATGCTAGATTTCAGTTAGAGAGCAAAGAAAATAAAGATAATAAGTTGATTTTTTTCAATTCAAGCTCGTGGACCCACTGAAATCTTTCCATAAAAAGAGCTATTAGTACCAAAATATTTTGTTACTTCAAGAACATTCAGTAACGCAATTCTAAGCTGGCTTCTCACTCCCATTCCCCTGTACAAGTTCTCCTTAAGAAGACAACCTTAATTTTACTGACCTAATGGACATTTTTCAATTTTGATCTTACTTGACCTCTCTGATTTTGTCCATTTTAAACTGTTTTTAGCAAGGTCAACGACCTACCTACCATCCAATGAGTTAGACCTTCTAAAACATTCTTGAGTTATATATGTACACCAAGGATTAACAATTTCTGTACAGGTCCAAATAGTAAAGAGCTAGCCATATTGTCTCTGTCACAACTTCTCATCTCTGCAGGAATGAACTTGGCTATGTTCCAATAAGACAATTTACAAAAGCAGGCACTGGGCTACAGTATGTTGACTTCTGTCTTAGAAAGTAACTTCAATGAATGTGTTTTGTTTTCATCTTAACTTGCTCCAGAAAGCAAGTGGCACTGCTGACTGGGTCCTCCTTTTGGGAAAGCTCTCCCCTTGGCTTCTGTGATTCTTCCTCATTTCTTGATTCTTTCCTGACCTCTCCCATTTCAATCAGCTCTTCTACTTGGGCTGGTAATGGAGTTCCTCAACACTTGCCCCTTGGTCTTCTCGTCTTACTCTCCTCCTAGGCTCTCTTACGCATGCCCAGAGATTTCAAATTTCATCAGAATAGACAAATGATTTAAGTTCCAAACTCAGATATCTAACTGCTACTTGACATTGCTTCTTAGTTTATAGGCATTACTTCAAATTAAACTTATCCAAACAAACCAATTCATCATGTATTCTCCCTGTTTTCTCTCTCTCCGAGATGCCCCAAACCAGCTGTGTAATCTGGAAACTTAGTAATTTTGATACCCTTTTTTCAGTTCCTTCATTTTCAATCATCAAGTCATATTAATTTCCCCTCCTAAATCACTCTCAATCGATCCATTTCTCTCTACTTGATGATATAAGCAATCATTATCTCTCACCTATACTCTATTGCATCCCTGTGGGATGTAGTATTTGTCTTATCTTGGGTCATTCCCTACCCTCTCTGCTCTAACCACACTGGCACTCAACTTACAATGTTTCTTCCTAAGCCCTTCCTTGGTGCCAGTTACTCTCCTCTAAACCTTTTTGAACCCCTTCTCCTGTAAGGTCAGGCTGCTCACTTCGAACAACTTTTTTTTCGAGGGAAGTCTGCCCAAACATGACAGGGCTTCTCATTACTCTCTGAACAGCATCCTACATTCATTTCCAGTAACAATGATCACAAACATAAGTAAATTAGTAAATAACTAGGGAGAAAAAAAGACTATAGCTATTTAAAGGTGAAGTATATTGATGTGTTCAATTACTCTGAATTACCTTAAGATATAAGATGGATGAGTGGATAGATATATGATAAAGCCAATATCGTAAAATGTTTAACGTAGAACCTGAATGGTGGATATATGGATGTAGAATTCTTTCAATGTATAATTTTTTCAACTTTTCTGTATGTTTGAAAATTTTCACAATGAAACAAAACAAAACAAAACCCTATACCTTGAACTGTTGTTGTGTGACATCTTGTCTATCGGGACGTAAGAACTCCAAAACCAAGGGAATGATATCTCTGCAACAGAAGTTATATGCTCCCAGCGCAGCAAAAAATGTTTGCTGAGCCTTATTCCTGACCTGGAGAAAGTATTATTAACAAAGTACTATTAAATGGTAGAAAAACTATAAAAGATTTCTAAATGAAGTACCAAAATAAAGTGATATTAATTTTTCTCTAATAACAGAATATATCAAAACACATCTCTAGGAAAACAGAGTAAATAATTATCTTTATTTCAAAAGGAAAGGACATTACCACCAACTACATCCATAATTTAAGTTACAATAGTTCAAATATTTTTGATAAAGTAGAGGCTGGATGGAATCAATATGCGTTCATTCAGGAAAATAGCTAAAAGTAACCTGCAAACTATTAAAACTAACTTTTTATTCTGAGTTACTTTTGATAAGAGACAGATTTTCTCCTCTGTCCAAGCAAGAAAATAAAAAAAATTTCAAAAGGAAATTAAATAAGCAAAAGAAACACGGAACAACTCAACCTTTTCAATGCATACCTTTTGTATAACACCACATATTTTGAAACCAAACAAAAGATTCAGTAATATATAGCAACTGATTATAATAAAAGCAATACATGGCACATGTTTTAAGCATTACTTTAGACCGAATTTCTGGTTTCTAGACTATCTAATTTACATTATTTTATAAAGACAGAATAATTGGTTGTACATGAATCCCTTACTTTTTCCAGTTCTCTGTGCTTGGAGATAATCTCTTGGTCCTATGCTATCTTAAAGGATGGACCCCACAATTGACATAGTAGCAGTTTCCTGAAACCCCAAGCATAACGCTGAGGAGAAATTATATGGCCTTCATAGATTAGCCTTCAAAATCTGAAGTGGCAACAATATCACAATAGCACTATTAACTTTAAATGAACAACAACAAAAAATTGAGAAGCAATTACAAACAGTAAAAATAAACATTATTTAAAAATTTAGCAAAAAGAGCTTGAATATATTTGCAATTTGAAAGGTGTTTCTCTGCCAATGTGAGTTAAGGAGTCCTTGGCTTTTAGTTTTGGTTTTCTGACTTCCTAGCTGTGTGACCTATGGGGGAAATTACTTAAACTTCCTTGTTAAAATGAGGATACTTAGGGTGAGTTGGATTAAGCCTTACCTGACTATAGGAACTTGTAGATAAACGAAGAAGATCTCTGATCATATCTTGGTGTATTTTTTTGTATTCACAACCCTCAACAGTTAGTGTTCTTAACTAAGAAAATAAAATAAAAATAAATCAAATCTTAAAAGTTTTTACTAAAAATTCACTTAATTAGGAAAATAAGAATGGAAATAATTAAACAGTCATCTAGACAAGTGGCATTTTAAAAGTCATCATGATTGAAAAAGGTATTTACCTCATGCTGCAACATCACTCTGTCAATCAGCAGAGCTCTGATATGTTGTTTTTTCCCGTGGAGCTAGAAAATAATTAGCAAACATCTCAGGATTTTCCCTAAATATCTTCAACCAATGGATTCCCCAGACTACCTTAAGGAAAATTAGTCCAAAAAAGTCCCATGGTGAGCAGGGTGGTGGTGGTGGTGGTATTTCATGAATTCTAAGCCATCAGGCTTAAATTAAAATATCCACTTCAATTCATTTTATGGTTAATAGTAGAAATATCCCCTTAAACGGCCTATTCAACACACTGTTTTTCTCTGATACTTTAATAATGGATCCATGCATGGTACAGCAAAGTAACTGATCTTTTTCTAGGCCAATTCTAAAGGTACAAAAACGGCCAACTAAGAAAAATGCTCGACTGTTACATTTTCTGCCTGAACAGCCTTTCAGTTTAATTCCATAATATTTACTACAGAATATAGCATTTTTTTCTAAAAACCAACTTTTTAAAAAAAAAGTTTTTTTAATGGAACAATCATGCCTAAAATACAGGATTCCCACACACCACCACCCCACTACAACCACCTTGTACTGGTATGGAACATTTGCTACAATTGTTGATAGCACTTTTTTTAAAAACAGCAGTAGCCAGCATTTATTGAGAGATTTTATGTTCCAGGCACTGTGTGAAACAATTTACATAAAAATTATCTTTGAAGCTCTTCTTTTCCTCTATAATCTTCCACCCAAGCACCAAAGGCAGATACCTGGGATACAATTATTGCTTCTCTTTCACACCTTTACCTAATTAATCATCAAGCCCCCACAATTCTACCTTTATCAACACATCTTTTTATCTCTATTCCAAGGCCAGTAACGTGACTCAAGCTGTGCTTTTTTCACCTGGACTATAATAATAAGTTTATTTTCCCTGTTTCCAGTCTCAGTCTCCAAGCACTTCTTTCTCACAGTGGTGGCAGATACTTTTCAATATTGTTCAGTTGATCTTTGCAATATTGAAATCAAAGCTGAAAGAACCTTTAATGCAGGGGTTCTTAACAAGGGGTCCGTGAACTTAAATGTCACATAGTACGTGAATGTATCACAATAAAACTGTTTAGTAAATAAAAAAATATTATTAAAAAAACAGAGAGAAAAGAAATTAAAAACAAAAACAAAAACAAAAACCATTATTCTTGTGGGGACGTGTTGGTGCGGGTGTGATATATTTATTAAATAATGCACAGTATAGTGTGGACTTAGTAAGGGGTCCATGGTTTTCACCTGACTGGCAAAGGGGTCTGTCAAAAAAGGTTAAGAACCCCTGCTTTAATGTCTTCTCCCCTGCTGAAGATAATACTGAAGCAATTTCTTATGACAAACAAAACTATGAAGAATCCAGTTTACCTTCTGCCACTTTTCCCTATAGCCATCATTCCATAAATCATAGCCATATTCTTTTTAATTTCTCCTGGTCCTTTTACATGCCATTCTTTCTACCTAAAAAATCCAGTATCCCTCGTCTAAACAACCAGCTCATACAACCTTGTTAGTCTCAATTTCAACAAAAGCTTCCTATAGAAGAACACTGCTCTGGACATCTCTAGGCACTTAGGTACTTACTTTCTTCTGTGCTCCAAGAGACACGTGCACTAACTTCTACTGGAGCATAAATTTTTCTCCAGTTTACATAAAGTGCAAAGCTTTAACTTCATGCCTATGGACAATTACTTCCTTCTTTTATTCCTTCATGTTCTTACAAGGTAGCGTGAACACTGTTGCCCATATGGATTTATCTGATTATCATAATCCAAATTCCCATTGAGAGTTCAGATACTATCACGGCAGCTGGCATGAGGAGAAGATGTAACCTAAAGTTTATTATACAAGGAACATACATTTTTTTCCTAGGATCCTTTTGATTTTACCATGATGCTTTTAGCTTTTATATAAAATTTAATCAAAAGTCTATTTTTACTTAGTGGGAAACTGTGTGTGAACAATTCTCAAATCAGGTGGTTATATCAATATCATATACCTTCTTTTGAAAAATTAATTCAGAGTTTTCAGGTGAAAATACTGACCCGATTTTCCATTGATTTCTTTACTAGGTTAAAGCTTTTCCACCGGGAGTCAAACTCATGCTTGTGAGATCCTTGAAATTGCAAAAGGTCTCCAATAATCTGCCATCAAAGAATTTACAAATATTAATTACAAATCATCAAGCGAAGCCCATTCATACTAAAAATCTTGCAATCATTAAGTAACAATTGTACCTTTATGATAAGAAACAATGACTTGGTGTCATCTTCTGAATTATCAAGTATGTGGTCTATAATAGGAGAAGAGAAAGGGCTTTTGTAAAAACAGTTTGAATTACCATAAGAATACCTATTTCCATTAGTTAAGGGACAAATAACCTGCCCAATAATCTCACTGTTTAGAATCTAAAACATTGACAAGTAAAAATAACATATGCTACAGAATAAAATTCCTAAATACTTATTAGCAAAAATAAGTTAAATGTATACATGCACTTACTCAGGAGTTTCCTTATGACCCTAGCGATTACTTCCCGGTGGTTCTCTCTGGAGAGATCTATATTAAAAAAGAGAGAGAGGAGGCATTTTAGACACACTGAAGACTCCTCAGACTGTTGAAGTTTATATCAAGAAGGGATATAACACTAGTGTTAATCTAGCAATAAGGAAGTATGCTAAATATCTATTAATGCTGGAGTCATAACATTAAATTAATATAACAAAATGTTTTACATAAATATTAACACAAAATTTAAATCATTATGATACAAAGACAGAATATAGAATGGTCATAACATTCCCATTTATCAATCGTAAAGGAACTCTAAGCATAAATGCACATTATAATTTATGAAAGCCTGCCCCTGCACATAGAAAGTATTTATTTACTGACCCAATTTCTATCTTTCATAGGCTATTCTTTATATAATAATTTTCTGGTTTATCTAGAAAAAAGCAGAAATGTCTATTGTGTAATTTACTTTCATTTTATATATCAAAAAGAGACTAAGAAAATAACTACAAAACTACTCCATTTTAACCCTTGCAGAGTTATTGACAAAAACTAATCCACACAGATTTACTCAGATTAAAATCACATACCGGGCCTGGC
>PVKH010004636.1:0-23030 GCA_004027955.1 Chaetophractus vellerosus | reverse complement strand
GGAGCTCTGATAATAGGACACAAAAATACAAGAACTCATTTTGAACTCCCTATTGTTTTTGGCCATTGCAAAATTTTTTTTTGAGGAACCGTGTGCTGGGGTTGAACCCAGGACCTTTTATGTTGGAAGCCGGTGCTCAACCACTGAGCCACATCAGCATCCCTGAGTTGATTTTTTTTTGTTTGTTTTGCTTGTTTGTTTTTTTGTTTTTTTCAGTAGGCACTGGGAACCAAACCCGGGACCTCCCATGTAGGAGGCGGGTGCTCAACGCTTGAGCCATATCTGCTTCCTGCAAAAGTTTTTAATAACAATTCTTAAAGTATTCATGTAGTAATGCCCAGAATTCAGGAGTAGATTTACATAGCTGTGACATGTTCTAGTAGTGATTCCTAGACTTATTGAATTAATGGCATCAGAATTTCAGAGTTTGGGTTCTGACATAAGAGGGAATTTAAAAACTATTATACCATTAAAATACAAAACAGAATGTTTTAACACCCTCAACATTTTGCCGTGGCCACTCTCAAGTACAATGGACAATGGCAGTAACAGACACAGGAGCAAGGTTCTGAGAGATGAACTCATTTTGTTTCATTATTTGATGTGTCTAAATCTTTGGGTCCAAACCTTCCAGGTTATATGCCTTTGTTCCCCCATAGTGTTTGGAGCACAGCTAGGCACGGGCATAAGTTTACCAAATACTAGTTCAATCAAAGAGCTGTGATAGCCAGAACAGACAGACACAAGTTCAGTCAAAGCCATTCCATAAATCTGATTTCCCACCCATTCCTGCAGCACTGTAGTAGTTTCTGATGGCCTACTCCAGTAGCTTCTGAAGTGATTCCATTGCCTCCAGGCTTTTTCCAATCTAATTCATTCTACAAAAAGCAGTCAGTGTGCTCTTTAAATGAAAATTTAGTTATGTTTCTCCTCTGTTTCCCACCCTTCAATGCTCCCTTTCCCATTTTCCTCAGGATAAAACCCAGTATGATCAGGCTTCTGCTTATCCCTCCAGCACTATTTGACACCACACCTCTCCCCACTCCAGGTGCCTACTACCCTCAACTTCCTTTAGTTTCTGCACTATACAATTGCCCTTTCCAGGTGCTGTCATAGCCCTCAATTCCATCTTCATTCACCACATCATGTTATATTTACCTGAAGAGCTGGATATTACCCAATAGGCAGAGTAATAACATGGTTAGCACCTGCAAATTAAAGGCATTAACAATTCTCTTGGGTCAAAGAATTAGCTATTTAATGTATTTTTTAAAAAAGCACTGAAGTAAGCATCAAGAGAAAAATCATCATCTAAGTTATAAACAAAGTATGTAATGATGTAGTGTACATGAAAATTATGAAACAAAATTATAAGATGAACACTCGAGCTCAAGAACTAGAGTGTAAGAACCACCATTTGACTTAAGAATTAGAACACTACAAATAATAATATCTACTTTCCTCTGACCCTACCCCTGCCTCCCCACTAGCAGTAACCATAATCCTTAATTTTATGCTTATCATTCCCTTTAAAAATAGTTTTCTTACTTATGTACTTATGGCCAAACAGTATATTTTTAGTTTTCCTTGGCTTTTGAGTTTTATGAATATGATATTCTTGATGTGGATCATCTTCTGCAATTTTTTTTCACTTTATGTTTCCAAAGTTTATACACATTATTATAATTGTAGTTTACTGATTTTCCCTTCTGCAGCATATTTCTTTGTGTGAATAACAGAATTCATGTTCATACTATCCTGTTGATAGAAATATTTTTTCCAGTTTTCTGCAATTTTAAATGTTACAAGTATCTCGAATGACATGTAAAAAAGTTTTTCTAGGATAATATCTTAGGAGGGGAATTGATGGAAAGTAAGGTATGAGTATTTTCAGCTTTACAAGATAACTTATCAAAGCAGTTGGGCTTAAATTCTCACAAGAAGTATAAAAGAGTTTACAGTGCTTTAATAATTGCAAACACTCTGTATTTTCAAACTTTTTAGTTTTTCTCAGTCTAGTTGGTATAAAATGGCATCTCTTTTGCATTTACCTGATTAGGAAGAAGGTTCAGCTTTTTAAAATAATGCTCATTCCCTTGTATTTTACCGGTTTTAAAAAATTGTGCTGTATGTCTTTCTAATCCCTTGTCCCTGATAAATATTGCAAATATCTTCTTCCAGGTTTTCCTTGTCTTTTTACTCTCTTTATGGTGATTTATCACATGGTATTATAATTACCTACTTATCACTCAGCCTGTTTCACTAGACCACAAACTCCTCCTCAAGGTAGGAAACCATACCTTATTTATTTTATCCCCTAGCATCAAGCAAGTGTTCAGCACATAGTAATGCTGTGTGGAACATACAGTTCCTCACTGTTCATTGAATGAATGAACTGCTATGACTTGAGAAATGCTGTGTCAATCTCTCTGTGGTCAAGTTTCATTTTATGCACCTTGGCAAGAACATATTGCTGAAGCCAGGAGAGTCAGAAGTATATGTTATACACTTCTCTACACTTGCACTTCAGAGGTGGGTGGCAAGCTCTAAGAAGAGGTGGTAGTACCGGCAGAGAAGTGGCAGGATGTTGTTTATAAACATTCATTAGCAATCTGAACATTAGGCAGGCAAAGGTAATTTTTCATTCTTTTCAATGCAGTTACAGTTGACCAAACTCCCTATAGTGGGAAAACATTTAGCCTAAATTTATCACAAAGTTAGAAATGATGTTAAGACACAGATATGGGTATTACATATTACAATGGATGCACAAGGTTCATGGCTTGTGTTATCAATTTGAAATTGGTTACCTTTTTAGTAATGGTGTCCGGAGGTACATCCCGCCTCCCAAGTGGATAAGGATTCCATTGGCCACTAGGAGATACATCTTCTTGTCCATTGTCTAAAATGTTGCTTTGCTGGGACGGGGTCTATTGCAAAAATGGTATGGCATTTTTTAGTGATGTGATATAAATTTACCATTTTTTATGAAAAGAGTCCCTAATGATTATGGTAAAATTAATTTTGTTTAATTGCAGAAAAACATTTATCTTGATCTGGAAGTATTATTATACACTATTTACTGGGTAAGAATTCTCAATTGACAGCTTTTTGGACACAGTGAGAAATACAATTAAAATAACCATCTTAAAGTTATTTACTAAATTTTAAAGAAAAGTTTAGATTTTTTACAGTTCCTGAATGAAAATAATCAGAATAAAATTAATCAATTGTTAAAAACCAGAACATTTAAAACTTAACTGATTGCCTCTTTAGTATGATCTTACCATTTAGAATATGAATTGAAACGATGTAATATATACTATGTATCATCCAAAAATCCAAACCATAGCCTAAAATAAATTTTATATAGCCTTGCACTAATCCAAAACAGTGTCAACACTAGCAATAGTGCAAGATTTATGGTACTATGGCATTATCCACAGATAGCTTTGAGGGAAAGATTAAAACAACATCAAAATATTATGCTATTAGATTCACAGTATAAATAAATCATGATTCTTTTGATTACCAAATTCATTAATTTATATAGCTCGCTTATATATTAAAGTTTAAATTCTTCATATATGGTTTATTTTTGGCTGGTTTTCTCCTTTTTGTTATTTTTTTAAAAAACAATTAACAATACTCCTGGCTTTATTATTACTAATATTAAGTATTTGGGGAGCCCTCTATATTCTGACATGAGAAATAGCAAGCAATCATACACTATCAGAAAAACGACCTCCAGTTTTGGGTTTGGGGGATATACAGTGGTAGTATATTTTTCCTGTGGAAGTGAATTGACTTTTCACAAAAGCTTTCTCTTCCCTGAATTTATGAGATACATAGGTACAGCTTGATTTCTTGGGAAAATTTTAAATGGGTAAGATACTATGTCCCAATGTTTCCTATACCAATGTCTGAACATATCTTAAAGGACCCCTATGATAAAGAAAGCTGGTTAGAGATTATTTGTGTAGCTCTGCTTTGTGTGAGGAATTGTCCTCCAACATTAGAAAGAGAGCACTGGACCAGTCTCTTGATGCCATGTCACAGACGAGTGATTGCCAGGATTAATCTGAAGTGGAGAGCAGTACTATTTTGTTCTCCTTTTAAAACGATTATATCACCACCCATGTGCATTCTGGGCACAAGTACCCTTTCAAGTATTGCTTGCAAATATTTTAAAATTGGATTTATGATGACACTAGATGAAGAACTCCTAAGGTCTAATGGACATGCTGAAAAGTTAGGGGTAACGCTTTTCTTCTTGTATTTTGGACATGTTAATTCCTCTTTTATAAGCCTATCAGAAAGTGTTAAAACAGAGAAAAAAAGGTACCTAGTTAGGAATGACTCATTTGTGTTTGTTTGAAAAATCAAATGTAGATAGTGGATTACTTGAAAATAACCAAGTAGCTATTCTAAATGTTCAAGCATTAATTTTTGTCTTTACCTTTTCTAGATTAATATGTTTACATATGCCCACACACAACTTATCTATATATTGAAATATAGCAAATATAGCAAATCAAGTTATTAAAATTGATCACCAGTTAAAATGTAGTTATGTAAGCACAACTACTGTTTCTGTTTTGAATTGCTTAGTATCCCTGTCTTTTCTCGCTTGGCTTCTTTGCCAGTGAAACTGGATAATAAATATGTTCATCTGGCTAGACCTGTGTAACATAGATTTTTAAAAAGTGGTCATAATTCTATACAGGCTTCTCTCTCTCTTTTGTTCCTCTCCATGTTATCTCCATCTCCACTTCTATTTCTTCCACCACACTTGTTTCAGCTGCCCATGCATGACTTCCTTTCACTGTTAGAGAGCAATTGAGAATTGTAAAATTCTTTTGGTGTAAGTCAAGGCTAAAACCCTTTATTAAAATTCCTAATATGATGGTCTAGGTTCATCACTTGTTTTTACATTAGATTCTTTCTTTTTAAAATTAGAATGAACAATCACAGCAGGGACCAAAGGGAACATAAACATGCAGACACATTAAAAAATACTTTCACTAGATAGCAAAAGTAAAGGAACTTCCTGAAAGCAATTTCTTTGGTTAATTTCAAGAGTGCTGCTTTGTCCTTTTTTACTTCTTTACTGAGACACCACAGAGGTGACTTAAGTTTGCAGAAATAGAAAGCCCATGAAAACAGTTTCTTCATATTTGTAGGGAAAAAATACAAAAGAGAAATTTGCGGTAGTTTCCTATTCTTTCCCCAAAAGTATGGCTATTTATAAATATTGTACTTTTGATATATAAATATATATAACTCATATATATACTTTTGAATTTATATATGATTCAGTTGCATAACTGTTAAAATTCTATAAAAGGTTAAAGAGAGCAACTGAAAAAATGTAAAAATATAATTAAATCATGGTAAATTTCTTCTTTCAGGGAAAATAATCAAATTGAGGTTCAGTTATTCATTCAATTATTTCTAATGCCACACTTTAGATATTTAAATAGATGCTTTAAAAGAGTAAGAACAAGTCTTATTGTTTTCACCACATAAAACCAATTAAAAATAGAAGACACATAAAATCACAACTCACCATTTCCTCAGCTTCTAAATTCTGCAGACCTTTAATATTTCAAAATAATAGAGAAAATGGCCAGTGTGACATAGTGAAAAATCAGAGTTATATTTGGTAAAAAAATGCAGTAATGCTATGTAGAGGGGTTGCTGAACAGATGCTAGCCCCAAAGACAACTGTGGATATTTGTCGACTTAACATTTTTTATTTTGACTACTGTGAATGATCACAAATATCTATTGGAAGAGGTAATTTCTAATTTTGCTGAGAATTAAATGTCCATGCATATGTGTCTCTCTCTATGTTTCTATATGTATATACACACATATATAAGTATGTATATGTGTGTGTGTGTGTGTGAGTATATGTTATGAACAGAACTTACTTAAGTGAGTGAATGAGCTTAGCAAACCCAGCAGCTTTGCTGGTTGTCTGCTAATTGATGGGTAGACAGTATTCTTGTGAAATTATACTCATTGCATTTTGGTGGAGAAATTATATTAGAGTGGTATTAAAATTTGGTACTTTAAAAGGAAAGAACTCAAAGATCTCTTTTACTTGGTAATTGGCACATAGTTCACAAAAGCATTACCATAGATTTAAAAAAATGTTAAAACAATGTATTTCCAGTGCAACTATTGGCATATGATTCTTTTCAGCATGCCTTTAAAAGTAGTTATTACAAAGGCAAATATATGCCAAGCTGGGATCTAAATGATTTTGATTTCATGGGGTCTGATCCATAGGTGGTATTGTAATGCCCAGATGATTTTTAAGCCAGCATTTCATTATAATGGTGAGGAAGTATCCATATGAGAATGAACGTTATTATTTTTTTGTAATTTTAACCGATGTCTATGAGGATTTATGTGTATTTACAGTCCAAAGACTTTTTTTCATGATTGGAAAAGTAAGTGAATCCTTCTTGAAGGATAGGTAGCCAATAATACACGCAGCAAAATCAGTAGAAACTGTAGGCATGAGTTTCTCTGAGGTGCCTCATAGATCTCGCTTTGCTTTGCTTTTTGCAGGAAAAAAAAAGCACTAGGTAAGTAACCCTTGGCACTGGGGTGAACACATGCATAGCCAATGTTGGTACTCTTTGATGCTGAGTTATTTGCATAGACCCAGTAAGAAAGGACATTAGAAATTTAAGAGTTTCATTGCAAATATTGCTATTTAAATAAATTTCTCTAGCTCCAAAGATGGTGGCACCAGGATTAACTAATAAAACAGATAGTGAGGCTATCTGCTCCCAGGCAAACTTCTATGAAAAGATTACTTTATACACATATTCTCATCATTTCTGCCACCTCTCCCTGGAAATTATGATTAATTTATAGTAGTGTCTGCTTCAAAAAACTAATAAACAGTAGATGCTATCATATAATATTATGGCTGTAGTAGTTTTTTTAAAAAAAGAATAAAAGTAGCACAAGAAAAAAACCCTATCAATTACTCCAACGTAGAAAAGGCCACGCAATTCATACTGGTAGCTGGATACCTGCAGACAAAGAAAAGGCCAAGGATTTCTTCCTTAGCCCTGCTGGTATCTGGGGCTGCAGTTGCATGGATGGTTAACTTGTAATTTTCTTGCATCCATAACTTTTGTTCTTTCACTGTGACCAAACATGTTTTTTGTTGATACTGAGTGCTCAGGAAATCAAAGCGAATCTTAAAGGATGCAAGGTAATCGCTAGCATTTATCAACCTCAGCTAAATAAGTACACAATACCTGTAGCTCATAGGGAATGATTTAGGCCATTAAATATTTTGGATTAGCTAACATAATCTCACTTGTATATCCTTTTTCTATCCCATAATATCTATCTCTCTGGATTATTGTGAAGATGATGTAAAATAAAAATGTATATGAAAGAGTTTGTTAAAATCAACTATTAAGGATTGTGTTCAATGAAAATGTCAAGTTTTACAAACATTTAAGAGGACACCATGGTACAGTAGAAACAATATGGACTTGGGTGCCAAACAGAATCAGAATCAAATTCTACCTATTACTGTGCTAAGAGCAGGGGTTGCAACATTAAGTTGTAAAAATACAGGCAAGGTCCCTGTCTTGGTGAGACACCTGCACTTCAGTTTCCTCTTTTATACAATGGAGATAAATGCTTCTTTTGAGGGCTGCCATGAGTGATGAGTGTAAGGATATATTTAAAGAATCTCATGGTATTTCAGGTATATAGTAGAGTCTCAATAAATCCTAGTTCTCATTCTCTTCCCTCAGGAAATACTTATTCATTCTACCATTAATCTGGATAATAAAAATGCTAGCTTGAACTGTCATTTTAAAATGTTATATTTCTGTCTGATAACTTAAAATTTGAAGACATAGTTAAGCTCAATTACAACAGAACACATCTAGGAAGCACACAAAACCAATAATAACATCATAGAAAGGTGCCATAATTGCTTTTTGGAAAGGCAGTAAATCAGTGAATCAATGAATAAATGAACAATGAATGAATGAATGAATAAGTAAATAAATAGAAAATACTAACTTTATTAATTAATAGCAGATTTATATATCTTACTTAATGTTCCAGTTATAACTATTAAACTTCCTAGGAAACTTAGAAATAAGCATCAATAAATAAAACTATAAAAGGAAATTAAATTTATTAAATTAATTTTGTTGTATTTATTGGTGTTTTCTTCATATCTTAATGGGTTGTCATAAAATTAAATTAAATTATAATTTATACTTGGTAGTAGAGAAAGTTTATAATTAGCTTCTAGTTCATGATAAATGTACAATACTTGACCTGGCATGAAGTAACTATGAAAAAATTAGAAATATTCAAACGACATAGCAAAACCTCGTTGAGTCTTTCTTTTTTACCCACATAAATATTTACTAGGTAAAGACTATCAGGTCCATAGTTCTTCAATCTTAATTCACAAATAGCTATATGTTTCAATTAGTTCATTACAAATTTGCTTAAAAGAAAATGGAGAAAAAAATGAATAGATATATTTTGGTATTATCTTAAAAATGAAATATGCTAAATTAGACTTCAGCTAACACAAACAGTGCCTTGTTGTGAATAACCAAAATGGGAGATTGGAGGTTAGAAATCACAAAAAGTTGCCAATTCTGGGTAGGTAACTTATGAAAGACAGTCTTGGTGGGGCAGAGGTAATAAAAAAAAGGTGCTCCTTCCCCTAGTTGCAGGAGGCAAGGCATGGCAAGCAGAAGAGGTGAGGATGGGATTTGGATTCAGAGGAGTGCAACCACTTGCTCAAACTTAGACTGCAGTGCTTAACTTCTAATACTTGAAAATGTTAATTTAGATTCCTTTGGAAACTTCATTTTTTCTAGGTCACCCCAGGATCATTTGCCACAGCACCTACTAGAGATGGCCAGCATACCATTCAGGATTTTTATGAATAAAGGAAACAGTTCCAGAATTTTGAAAGGAGAATGAAGTGTTTTGTTAATTTTATGACTGAAAGTGCTTGTTTATAAATTGGTCTTCCCCTATATGCAATTTTCATGGCTAATGAGCATTTAGGGTTTGCAAAGAAATCTTAAAATAGCTGACACTAACATTTATTATCTTAATTTAGGTAGCATGGAGAAGGGGTTGTAATAGATTTTTATGCATTTTCAATCAAAGGAAAATGATCTTTGCCTATTTCCTCACTTTTAGAGAAGGGTTCAGGGCAACTGAACCCCGCTCATAGGACTGGATAGCAGTGGCTAGTGGAGCTAAAAGGGATAATCTGATGTGCTGTGTCATAAGAGGATGACTCTAAAATTTGGCAGATTAAACAAACAAATTTTAAAATCAAAGAAGCTCTGCAGAAGAAACAAATCTGGGCACAAAGCCAAGGGACAGAGAGCAGATTGGAATCCAAGGAAAGAAGGCAGACTAAGCACCCACTTCTCACATCTGATAAGGTTCCTACAGTGGTGGTGGAGTAGGAAAGTTGTCCCAAATGCCTAACTGCTGCAAACTTATAGGACTTACATTGATAATTTTGGATTATAAAATCTTTTGAGGTAACGGGGTGTTTGTCCTGCTTGTGTGCCTTTTTCCAACCCTTGCCTCTTTTTTCTTTTCTTTTCTGTTTTTGTATGTGTGTGTGTGTGTGTGTGTGTGTGTGTGTGTTTAATAAAGCATTGATGGCAATTCAGTTTTAGGTGGATCTTTCAATACTTGAATTATTACTGATTTGCAAATGAATGTAGCTTCCAAAAAGAATTCCTTCAGGTATCTCTACTCAACTGGAGACGGTTGAAAAGTCCCAAAATGTCATAACACTGCATTATTTCTGTCATAGATGATCTTAGAGCTATAGGAATTATGATGAATCTATTCTCTAGAGTAGTTCAAATGATATCAGAAAATTAATGCAGCATACGAAGTACCTAATTTTTTATCTGGAGAATAATTTAGATGCTGAGAAACACACTGTTTTAATGCACATTACCATTGTTCAGAAACTGTATATATGTCGACTGAGGAGTAAATAGGCCAACAGATATGATTTCAGGGGTTTCAGGCAATAGCTTCTTTCATATCAGGATCTCTCTAACCTGCTCACTGTATTTTGAAATTCCACCATTTTAGTTTAAGTGTTCAAATGTCTACTTAATTGTTAAGCTCTCCAGGAGAGGTGCCAATTTAAGTTATATGTCTTATATTCCTCAGTTTAGATAAGTCTCAAGGCCTTTTTGAGAATTCATTTTGTTAGACAAGAGGAAGAGAACCCTGAGCATCTGAGGGGGCATGAAGAATGGTTTCCATTAATGTAGCGGTTCAAATAAAAAGGGGCTTGCTGATAGTGGCATGCTGGAGCTGACTCTATCATGATCAGTCTCATGACTGGTTCGTGAGAGCCAACCGTACACATTTCTTACTAATTTTGGGTCCAGTGACATTAAGTTGATAGCTTGAAATAAGCCATAGTGGGAATATTTATATTATTGACAGTGGCAAACACCACATAAAATCAGGGCTTTGTCTTCCTTCTCTTCCAAGAGAAAGTTTACCAACACACCACTGGTGCTGGACCAGGAAATTGAGGATAGGAGAAACAAAACATTCAGAAGTCCTCAATTTAGTTAGCTTTTCCTTTTAAAAAAGCGCTAGTGGGTGATTTAAAAAAGCTGTGAATATAAATGTCTCTTTGATTTATTACTCTACTCACACTAGGAATCAAGCAACCCATATTTAGGGATTATTATTAAGGCAAATTTAACAATAAAGCATGAATTTAAGATCTTACCCACCCTCATTTTGCTGGGATAGGAGTTTGTTTCATATTAATTTTATTAAGAAATAAGGGGTGTGTGGAAGCTACCATCATTCTGTTATCACTACTTTGTGCTGTTTCTTTTCTCATAAAAACTGAAAAGGCTAATGCCTATATTGACATATGGTTATAATGATCTATTGCATGAAAATGACTCATTAGCCTCCACCAAAATGTAACTAAGACATACAGCATTAATCAATTTAGACAGGTAAAATGTACATTCTGAGTTTTGCCTGAGTATACCAAGCAATGGAAATGTTTCTTCTTATTATGTATTCTCTTTGAAATGAGCCTACATTTTCATTGAAAACTGTAAACTTGGTACTGTTCCATTGGCCTAGGAAGAGTAACAATTTGCTAGCTAAATCACAAACTTGTTTCTCATATTTTCTTCTGTGTAATATTTCCCATTAAAAAAATGAGCCAGAGAATTTAGAAGTGCCAACCACTTAATTTCTGCTCTCACTTGGGATATTGTGTGTTTTCCAAATGAACCAACAAAAATCCATTCATAATTTCCAGCTCTATTCTCAAAATGCATAACCCAGAGAAGACAGGAGATCTCTAAACAAACACACACAAAAGAATGAAAAAAAAGAAGAAAAGAAAAAGAAAATGAATGAGTAAAGTGAACTTTAAAGCAACACAAAAAGCCATGTATCTGCTCAATCCAAAAAGCAAAGCTGTTAAGCAGGAACCTGATAATCAGTCTAGCTGTAAATATTCGTTTAAGCACCTAAGAGTTTGGGCTCTACATTATTTGCCCTTATGCTTTTTGGACTCACGAGAGTCTATAAGCAGGGGCTATATGTATAGCCTAAAAACATTAAGTGAACAAACAACATTAACTGGCTTTTGGTATGCTGACACATGTAGGGCAGTCCATACTTACTTTCTGAAGAGGTAGTTCTTGATGATCAAATTTAGACTTAGTCTGCAAGTTTAAAGTCATGCTTCTGCCTGCATGCATTGCTGAAATACCTCCATAGGGCAGCATGCCAAGGTTAACTGTGTTGTGTTTGTAAGCAGCATTCTGAGTAGAGGAAATAATCATGTGACAGGGTGTGAACACATGCTCAACAAACTGATTATTACATGAACATGTTTAAATTTATAACATTTAACTTTAAGCGGGCAAACAGTAACTTTCTCTTTTAAACATGCACTTGATCAGACAGAAGCATACAGTAAACAGTGTTAGTTGTGCACATAATGAGTACCATCCAAAACTACAGAGAAGACAAAAAGCAAAGAAGATACATCCTGTTTTACATTTGCTGCTAACTCAAAGGCATCAAATTTAACATCTCTTATAAATCATGATAGTAGTGTCTTTGGACCAGTATTGTACATCTGTGGTAGAGTCTGTTAATTTTTAAAATTCAAACAGTGAGATATTAATTGAATTTTGTCAGCTGCAAACATAATGGCCTCTTTCACATGGTGAGATCATCACACACAAAATACTAGCTTCTAATTCTGCCTGAGACAATGTTAAAGCCAAAATCAGTCTCCATCATTGCTCAGTCTATAGGCATAAATATGGCAATACAAACAAACAGCTGGTTAAAAAACTCATTCAATCCGACCATTGGTTTGATTGAATTTACTGATTCATTCAGTTAAGCCCAGCAAATAAATTGTAGGTGGACCCAAATATTCAAATTTTTGCTCCTTAAAAATTACATGTCTAGAGGAACTGCATAATGATACTAAAGGAATTATGATTTGTTGAATTATTAGTGTTATATATCTAAAAAACCTAAATACCTATAGAACACTCTGGCAATGTTTGCATTATGACTACCTTTCAACAGGTACATCTCAAGTTATTCCAAGTGTTATTATATTTTAGAAACTATTATATTTTAGATAATTTTTTCTACAGAACTTCATTTTTAAAATTAAAACATTTTGGATGATTTGTTATTAAGTACTCTTTATCAGTAAAATCTCTATCACCCTCCTATAGTGGAAATGCAATCACTGACATCATCTGGCCCCATTAAATAATTCTCTTATTTTGGAAAAAAAATCCAGAGAAATTAAGTTAATACATTTTTCTTTTTTTCCTAACTAAATATTATCAAACATTAAAAACAGGGAACTATTGTATTCTGAGGTTATTTGCGAAGTAATGATTTTTAGCGTCAACGTTTCATTGAACTCAACTGAAAAACTATTATACTTCTGATAGGGTACTTGTCTACCAATCATATTTGTTATTGATCCCTGGTTATTTCATCCTGAGATTTTTCAATTCGACCATGTCAATGTTGAAAAGATGCTGAACATCTCGCTTTAGCTCTTGAATGATACCTTAAAGTTTTGAAATTAGTCTAGTGTCCTGGGCTGAGGCTCCTGTAGAAGAGTAGCCATCTCAGACACATGGGTTCATGTTTTAAATTCTCTCAGTCACAGTGGACTTCCTCTGTAGCAGAAAGATGAACCCTGTGGTTACCTAGAAGACTACTTTTTATCTCAGGGAGTACTTGGAGCTACCTCTCACAGTTAAATACTGAGCTATTTCACCAACATTATGTTGGGCTGTTAGGCTTCTGCAATGTCCAGTTCTCTAGAGATGTTTCTTTTTTAGGTGAAATGGAAAAAGATCTTGTAGCTTCCAATATAACTATGCTTCCTTTCTTTTTTATTGCCAGCATTCAAATGACTTAAATAAGCTTTACCGGGAAGAAGACAAATCATGTCTCTGGTGCAATCTAACTTTGGACAGAATAGAGCAGAGCTATGTCAAAAGTAGTTTTAGGTATCAAGTCTGTGCTTGAATTCATCTTGTTGAATAGCTGGGAAGCTTTAAGTAAGATACAGCCTGAATAACTCAGCAATTCAATTAAGAGGGGGAAAGAAATGTTGCTTGGAGTAAACAAGAGGAAGCACTTCCAGGACCCGGTTGCTTGAGGCACTACTCTAAGGTAACTTAATTTCTTGTAATTAATGAGAAGCTATAGAATATACATTGAAATTGTGCAGAAAAATGACAAACAGACAAAGAGGGGATACATGGGCGCTAATAAAAAAGGGAGGTATTTGCACAGCAATGGAAAATACACATGAGTTCACTTAATCTGGGACTGGCAGCGCTTTCCGATTTCTATGGCTCCAAACACCCCTTCCCAAGCTCTCTCTCCACACACTCCAAATTCCTGTTCCATTTAGAGGAGTCACCTACTTCTCAGTAGCTCTTCCCAATAGACAGGAACCATTTATCTGGGAAACCAGTAAATAAATGATGGCACACACGTTTAGAATTTTGTCTTATCTTTTTCATGATTTGTTTTCACTCACTCCTCTGTTCCCTCAAGTTGCTAGTCATTGCACATATGCTTCAGAAAGCTTCTTATAACCTTTCTTGACTAGTTCATCTTACCCTGTTATGTATAGTCGTGTCTACACAAGGCCAGAGTTCCCAAACTGTACTGTATTATTTGGCCTCAAATATTTTCACCCTCCAAGTTATCTGTCTACATGGAGGGCATAACTTGAGGTCAGGCATGGTGACAACCGACCAGGTGTCTCCCACTGACAGCCAGTCATGAGGCTTTGATGAAGCTCCCTTCAGTGGGACTGAGCACACCTATTTGAAACAGACATGCTGATGAAATATTTTGCAAGGCAGAACTGATTTCCACATTGAGAAACTAACACCCATACCCCACATTTATTAGTTCACCCTTGCCCTAAAGTAATTTGTTTTCTTGTCATGTAGACACGACCTACAAAAATATAATTATTTAAAAAGAGTAAACCTGAAAGCACAAAATTCAACATTAAGGAAATACATAATAAATGCAGTGACCTGTGCTTTTAGAAGAACAACAAATAAAATAATAAAACTAAGGAATGAAACATTCTAATGATATATTATTACCCAGACTCCCAATTAACACTGAGGATTCAAACCTAGAGAATAAGAACAAAAGGCCCTATTTTCACAAAAAGGATCTCTTAAGTTTCTAATGTCAATGCCGAATACACAAAGCCCTCTATACCAAATCCACAAATTATGCTGAAATATGATGGTCAATTGATAATAGTTTCAGAAAATGACATGCCAGATTTCTCTTAGAGAGATCTGAACGGGCAACACAAAGTAATTCTAGGCTTTTATATGATTGTTTTACTCTCGCAAATCATTGTGCATTCCGTGCTTTATTGTGACTCAATTTTTAACTGAATTGGGATTAATTTTCTTCTTTTGCTGCAACATACAAACTAATTTGTGGGTCTGCAGTCTTCATAAAGACATCATCTATTTTTGTTGTCTGTAGTGTGATTTGAATTTAAACAGTTCCTTCTGTATAAAAACCAACATTCTAAATGGCAGGATTTTTATTAAATAAAATAACGTGTAGGAGGGCATTCAATCTCTGCTTATTTTATTTTTCTGTTTCTTGCTGGGAAGATTATTGCTCATTAGAAGTAATAACTTTAGTAGTCCCATAGCAGTAACTATGTGCAAATTTTATAAACAAATTAGGCCTGACTTCACTATAAATGAGTTGGTGTAGAAAGGGGTGAAATGCTCACTATTTATAAATTCAATAAAAATCATACACTTTAGGTCACTAGTGAACAATTTTGTGTCCTAGGAGAAGCATTTTACCTTAATGGCTAGAAAGCAATTGAAGCACCATCTCATCATAGAGTTGACTTTTTTCTTACTAACAATATTTAGGCTAGATTTGATAAATAATTCACCTACATGTTATGGATTCTCAGAGAGCATTAAGCAATAGCACAAAAACTATTAAGATCCATTTCCCCACAATATAAAGATAAATAAAATGCTGATCATCTCTTTATTCATGTAGTTCATGCTTCACTACATGTGCTTAGAAATGCCAATAAAGTAAATCTAAAGGCAGGAGGGATATTCTTACAGAGAAATGCCAAACATACCCTGTCTAACCTTCTAGCTTCTATATGTCTAAGCAGCTGTTGTCTCCAGTCTGCAGGCATTTTACCACAGCTGTCCTCTCCCTTCACAGGAGTAGGCCTCGTCTTTATATCACTGTTATCTGATGGCTTGTCACCATAGTTACCCAAGTTATAGTCAGATGGTATTTTTTCCAAAAGAGCTGCCATAGTCGGCCTAGCTGAAACTGGCCTGGTTTGGGAGGCACCGTAACTCTCTGTACTGTAGCTTCTTGCAGACAATGGCCTCCTCTGGGTAAGGTTTTTAACTGGAAAACTTCCCGCCTGAGCTTTCACTTCTTGATATGAAGGATGTTCATCTTCATACCTGCCATTCCTTTTCAGGAACTGGGACTCAGTCACTGAAACGCTGCTCTGGCGATCCAGACCTCCTCTATATGGAGGTCTGCCGTACCTATCACTCGGAGGCAGCTCGTGAGGTTCACTGACCCTTCTAAACATGGCCATTTCTGTGGAGCTCACCAGGGAGTCGGCTCTCCTCAAGAAGCCTGCCCTGGAACCTTGGCTTGCAAACTGGGCATTTACCACAGCATCCTCATTAACAGATGGCTGAGAAAATGAAAACATCTGCTCCATGGGTGGGTATCCTCTGTAAGCTCTAGGACTAACCAAATCCTTGGTGATGTTTTTGCTGGGCTGTTGCACGTACTCAGAATTGTGTTGGAAAGGGGGCGGTATCCTCTTTTCGGCTTTAACTTCCACTGCTCCTTGAGGGTTGAAGCTTTGGTCGAACTGATAGACTTTTTTCGTCATGGAAGCTTTTTGTTGTTGCGGCCCTTTACTACTTCCATACATGAGCATCTCATCGTCCAGCATTGGGACTGACTGACTGCGAGACATACTGGACATACCATGTTCTGGTCCCAACATTTTATCTGGTCGTTCATGGCTTCCTAAGTGATCACTCCCAGAAGCATAGTTTTCTAATGGTATATTATAAACTTTGTATGTACCAATGTCAATCTCATCAATACTCTGTGACTTTTTGAATTTATTGGATTTGATATCTTTCATTAGCGGAGAAAGCCTTTCTGTGCTTTTGCTAATTGAAATAACACCTTTAGAAGATTCTGGGCGGCAGTGGATTTGAGAAAAGACATTACTAAGACTTCTGTTGGGATTGGAATCGTGATATTCCCATGGTACTCCTGGAGAAAAAGGACTAGGTATTTCAGCAGATTCTTTTATATGTTCTTTCCTTTCAGGCAAGGGGCTGGTGGTGGGGGTTGACTCTAATTTGGAGGGAAAAGCAGTCCTGTCTTCAAAAGGACTAGGGGTTCTGGTCCAATTCTGCCAAGGATTGGAAGGAGGCACTTCTGTTTCTGGTGTGTGTCTGTGTGTAGACTGCTCAAGTTCCAGGGGGACACCAACAATCCTATCTTGCCTTATCAAAGGCCTGCGTCCATGCGAAGATGTGCTTCTAGATTTGGAACTTAAGAGAGGATTACTGTTGGCATTCTCGGCTGTGGCTTCCTCAGCAACAAACCCTGTGTTATCATAATGTGAGCCATCAGTCCAGTTGTCAGTGAAAGCGTCACTCATCGGCAGCCGTTCAGGACGCTGTGGTAGATTTCCTGGGGGAACAGCCTCCCGCTGGCTGAGTAATGGCTTTGAATCAAGAGGCTGTGGGAAAGATTGTGCAATCCTGTGAACACAATAAGAAGAAGAAATATGAAAATGAGTAAGAGTTGGATCTTTGTCAGAAAGAGAACAAGGAGCAATGAATGCCACCATCCTTTGTTTGATCATTCATCCACACTTCACGACTAAGACGGTATTATTATTTCATGTCCCTGCCAAACAAAAAATTCCACCCCTTACCCTGTTGTTTTATTGCTTCATAGTAACCATTATCTTGTAATATATAATGTAATTTATCTGCCTATTATATTTACTATCGATTGTCTTGTGTCCTTTCCTAAAATGCAAACCAATGAGGGCAGCGGTCTTTTGCTCTTCAGGCCTAGAATAGTGCCCAGCACATAGTAGGTAGTAAACGAGTATTTGTTGAATGAATGAATGAATGAATGAATGAATGAAATATATAGGTCTACAGTAGTCATCTTGGAACCTGGCTGATAATTAGAATCACCTAGAGAACTTTTTAAAAATACAGATACCTGGTCCCCATCCCTGGAGATTCTGATTCAACAGGTTTTCGAACTATTGGTTGAATACCTTTCTTAAAGATGTTTGGCATATCTAATGAACCCAAACTATCTTAAAATAACATTTATTTGAAGGCCAAGTATTGAAGACATTAAAGGTAGTGTATATTATAAATGCCACTATATAGAGAATATATTCAGGTATCTGTTTCTAAAATGTAGATTATATTATATTATGACTTTAGGTCATTGGCATGTTTCTACCAGCGACCACAATATCATGAACAAATGCTCATCTTTCTAAGTTTATTCTGAACCATTTTCACACTAATAATATTGAATTGTCTTTTATTAGTGAGAGAAAGCTTTTCATGTGCTCTTGCTAATTGAAAAAAAATGCATTTAGAAGGCATCTTCCAAAGGCACCTAAGTTAATATCAGCCTATATCACAAATAATGAATTTATAAACTGAAAATGTTAACAGTAGATTTTAATCATGGGCATCAATGAATCTAAATGCTTGTTCCTTAATTACCAAAGAAGACATTGCCACTAGCAGCAATATCATCAGTAAAATATGTGTAAAAACCATTGACTAGCTACATCATATCACATAATTATTTGTTATTTGTAATGTAAAGCACAGCAACAAATTATAACACAGAGGAATTAGAATTGGGTAAACACTACAACATTTAATTACTTTACTGGACTCAGTGGCTTTGTTTTGTTCATCTGTAAAATGGTAGTTACACAGAGCAGGAGCCATTTTGGAAAGATTAAACACTTAATTTTTCCGGGTAGTGATAAAATGATGATGATGATAGCAATTAAAATTTAAATAAAAATGTAATGAATATTTACCCTGTACCAGGCACATATGTGCTTTACATGTATCTTATTTTAATCCATAACACCGCTTAGAGTGGTGAAATGGCCACATGCCTCGCAGATAAGGATGACAAACAAAATTTTTTATTTAAAAAATTTTTTGTCCCGACCATAATCTCATCCTGTTTGTCTCTGTGATGGTTAGGCTAATGAGTAAACTTGGCCAGGTAATTGTGTCAAGGTGTTTGGTCCAGCAAGCACTGGGCTAATTGTAATACAAGAGCATTTATGGACTTCGATCACCAGTGAGTTTACTGCGTGGATGGCTGATTACATCTGCATCAGCCAGGGAGATTGCATCAGCAATGGACGACGCTTTTATCCAATCAGTTGACTGCCTTAAAAGGGGAAGTGATTTCAACATTCGGAGAGAATTTCACAGCTCGTCTTTGGACAGCTAACTTCTCCCAGAAACTCAAGGACCCTTCACTGGACTTTTATTGGAGTCCCTGGTTTGCAGCCTCCCTGTGGAACCTGGACTTGTGCATCCCCACAGTCGCATGAGAGACTCTTATAAAATCTTATGTTATGGACAGATACTCCTATTGATTCTGTTTCCCGAGACAACCCTGACTAATACAGTCTCCAACTGTTTCTCCCTTAAGCAAAGGCCTTGCCCTGTAAGATGGGTTCATCGGCTCTTGGAAATCTCAGATAGACTATATTTGCTTACCTGACCCTGCTGTCTTCTATGCCACTCATGTGCTGAACACAATTCAAAAAATAAGAAGATTCTGTTTTTTATAAGTTGCTGAAAATAAGCATTTGAGAAAAGAGGGAATTCTAAACATACCTGTTACCCCACAAAGAATTATGTACTGCATCTTTAGCTGTTGTCTGCAAGGACCCCACTTTAACCCGAGTGTTAGAGGATCCTGAGGAAGCCTGGGAAGGTGAGTAGTCTGAGTAAGTGCCTGAGGAAACACTGTTATTCAGACAGTGAGTTTTGTCAACTTCAGACTCATCAGTTGATTCTGAAATTTAAAGGGGAAAAATGTTACAATGACATGAACATTGGCAATTATAAATACAGAAAAGCACAAATGAAAAACAGATACCATACCAATTAATGATAGAAATACATAATTGTAAGATATTTTTGTAGATGATAGTATATCATATTTTACAACTGGTGCTTCATCATGCACATGCATTTACAGCATATTTTCCACATCAGGTTCAACAGGTTACCTTTTTTGTCCTTCCCTAGCAGAACAAGTTTTGGTGGGTACAGAGGGGTCTCAGCTAATGAAGGGTGAAGTTCCCCAATCCTCATTTCATTAGCTGGATGAACAAAAGAATCCTGGGAGATATAATAATATAGGACAAGGAAAGTAAACATTTAAACAATGGTTAACCAAGATGGCAATATCTTTATTCGGCTTAGAGTTAAATATGGGGCTCTACAATTAAACTCACTGTAGGGCACTGTAAGAAATGAACCAAGTGTATCAGTGAAGTAAGCATTAAATTTTTTTTTGTTTTAATTTTTGTGTCCATTTATTCATCAGACATTTGTTGAATGCTGTTTTTATATGCCTGGCACTGTGCCAAGAACTGTAGAGATTCCAAAGAAAGACAAAATGTTGCCCTTACTATCTGGAATTTTACAATCTAGTTGGGGAGATAAGATACAACTCATAATAAGACTGGAATGAATTATGATAAACCACAAATATGTAACATGATATATACATAGATATGATATGTACACATAAAAGAGTTCTAAGGGGTGAACTGTCTAAGAAGTCTAGTGGGAAAGCAAATCACTGACCAATGAGATTTTTTTTTCCATCCCTAGCCACATTAATGCATCACTGGGTTCTATAACTTTTGCTCTTTCAGCCACCCTCCTTCCCTCTTAATTGCTTATGTGTTTCAGTTGATCTTCTAAATTTCTCTAATTCTACTATGCCTTCTTCCCAAGGTTCCTAGTCTTTCTCACGACCAATCCAGCCTGCCACACATTTATTCTACATTCATTTATTTGGTATAATGGCCAACATTGAGACAAGCATTTAACTTCATTATGAGCAAGCAAAAAAAAATAAAGTTTTAAACTTCTATAATTCAAATTCTTATTCCTAGTTAGCCAGGTAGACGGAGAGCATTAAGGAAAGCAAAATACCAAATACTCATTTTCTTAAATTTCTGGAGTAAGTAGTGATATAAATTTATGCATGGTAGTAATCTTTGTAATTTTTTTCTTAAAATTTGGGTAAATTTGAATTCAAAGAAGAACTTTTCAGCATTTTACAGTTTTTTAAAAAAATGTCATTACTATCTTAGAAATATTTTGTTTAAATCCAAGTACAGAAGGAATATATTTAAAGATATAAACCAAAGTCCTGATTTATAACTAATTGATTGATGTAATAGTCAGACAGAAACTGTCATAAAAATTTTATGCACTGCCAAGGCCTCCCATAGTGACTGATTCAGGTCTTTGGGTATTGAAGAGAAACAACCATTTCTTTAAGTCTTAGATTAAATTCTGTCTCGGTTTGTTTTTGGTTAGGTTTGTATGGGAATATTTGCATGTAAATAACCTGGGCATATAGTGTATGATACTTGTTAATTACTTTTTTTAAAGGAATATTTCAATGGAAAAAAGACATAAAGATTATCTAGTTCAATTCTTTCATTTTCTAGACTGGGAATCTGAGACTCAGCAAAGATGAGGGGTATGGATTGAATCATGTCTCCACCAAAAGATACGTTGAAGTCCTAAAATCCGATATCTCAGAATGTTAACTTATTTGGAAATAGAGTCATTGAAACTGGAATTAGCTAGTTTAAGACAAGGTCATACTGGAAGAGGGTAGACCATTGACACAAAATGATTGGTGTCCTTCAAGAAGGGGAGAAGACACAGGCACAGGAGTGGAGAATGCCATAGGGCAGTGGAAGCAGAAATTGACGTGCTGCAGCTGCAAGCCAAGGATTGCTAGCGAACCACTAGAAGCTGGGAAGAGACCAGGAAAGAGTCTCCCTTTCAAGCTGGAGTGAGCATGGCCCTACCAACAACTTAACTTCAGACTTCTAGCCTCCAGAAATGTGACAGAATAAATTTCTGTTCTTTTAAACCACCAAGTCTTTGGTACTTGTGTTGTTATAGCAGTACTAGGAAACTAAGACACCCAGGCTAATTAAACAAAGCTCCTACATAAGGACATGATTCTCTTGGCTTCTAGTCCAGTGAACTTCCCTACATTTTACTGCCTCCTGCTGAGGTCAGCTGTGAGCACATTAGGGGTTTAAAATTCAGTATCAGATATGAAGAGGGATAGGAAAGAAAGTAGAATAAATAAGAATTCTGAAGATGCAAAGGGAAATCTTTATTTTCATGGATTTTGAAAATTTGAAAGATTTAGCATAAGAAACATCACAATAAAGTTTTAAGGTGATGGAGTAGAGAATAAAAACTTTTACACAGCATTGAAGAATTTTACTAAGTAGAGAAAGATACAAGTTTGAGAAACTACCACAAAAGACATAAAGTATGTTAAGACTTGTCAAGAAAATTTCAATTACAAGATGACATATTTCTATTCTTTTCTTCCTTTACCATTTATTAATTGGGTTACTTTGGGCAAGTCAGCATACCTCTCTGGAACTTATTCATCAGTAAAATGAAAGTAACAGATAATAGAATTAGTGCTAATTCTGGTCTAGCACTAACATTCTATGAATCTAAATATAACATATTTAAATAACCATTTAAAAAGGGAATGTTCTTATGACATGTAATATAGAAGTAGAAGAATTTTGTTTTGTGTTTGGGATTCAAAAAAGCAAACTAAAATAGTTGCACAAGCACAGAGATGTAAATATAATTAAGGATTCCATGCTATCTCATTTTTTTCTTTGTGTCTTACTTAGTACTCAAGTTATCTTGTCTGTGTAGGTCAAGTGTTAAACTTGTATCCCCAAATTATTACCAGAGCTCTGCAGGGTAGCTATGGTCTGATCAGGTTCAATCTCTGACCCTGCTCAAGAACTTTAGTTTTTGAATCAAAAAGAGCCCTAGTGACCAAGAAGAGAATGTGATATCAGCTAATCTGCAGCCCTCCATGACACTGCTGAAGCAAGACTGATGGACTTACACTGATCTAGGTGTTCTCTCTTATTTTTATGAGCAAAGGAATGATTATGATGTTGATGATGAAGATGATGATGGTTATCGGTTGTGGAGAATGTATTACCTGCATGTCTGCTACTGTGTTACTATGCTAAACAC